>VXCM01002745.1:13650-66981 GCA_014773175.1 Lucifuga dentata
GGGTGGGTGGAGTGCTTTTGGTATAATAAAGGCTTTCTCCCCAAATACTTTTTAAGATCATCTGGTTGTCTGAGCAGTCCACGTTAGGCCTGTTTTGCTCTTATTACCTTCTCTTATTACCTGCTTATACTTAAGTAAAGTTTCCTTTAAAATCCTCTCTTCTCTTCTGGCATCTGTTTTGATCCAGACTGAACTTCTCACAACCCTGCCATGAAAGTGCACAACCACTGACTGCATTAAATATTTCAATATCCTCTGATGCACCTTTGACATAAATTAATTTTTGCATTACTTTTGGCAGATTGCAGAAGCCATAAATGTCTTCAGCTCATCAGGATCAGGTGACTCTGATAATCAATAATCTCACTCAAAGAAGTCAGTCAAGAAAATTGGGGCACTTTTTCTTTGCACTTTTACTTTACAATACACTACTCCTTTTATGTTGTATTATTTTCTCCCACCTGAAACACAGTGCTGACTTTTTATGCCGACTGGTTTCTCCCTCCACCACCCCATTTTCCTCCTTATCTCGTTTCTTATTACCATACTTTCTGCTGGCTTGTCATTATGTGGATCTCATAGCTCCTACAAAATCTCCCATATGTGCTTTTTGTGTTCTGTAATGCCCTTAGGTGGTTTAGTTTAGTTACTCCCTGCTGATTGTTTTGCTGTTATGTGGATTAACTGGTGAACACAATCGAGAGCAGGCACACTATACCTCGAAATAAGTGTTTCTTCATTTATTGCAATTAATGATCCTCTATCCATTGACGCAAGTGTCTGACTAAAATAGAGTGGAGTGGGAGGAGCTGCTGGTTCAGGACATATTTTTTCCCCCCAGTGTAAATTTGCTTTTGAAAGTTTACTTTGAATAATACCTTAAGTGATACTCATCACAAACATATATGGATATATTTACAATAGCATAGTGTTATATAATGGATATAAATTTGCTATTTGCTATAAATGACTATTATATACCATACATCCTTATTGGGCATTGCTATGCAGAAGATGCCAGCCAGAGCCATGAAACAACAGTTCTAGCACATTCTGATTGCTTTGCTGAAAAAAACAAAACAAAAATGGTGAACTGGTCAGAATTTTGGAATTTTCTCATCCATTAAGTTCTAGCTGTTTGTACTAATGATTCAACATAAATACTCCTATCAAAGCGGTTTAAAAAAAAAAAAAAAAAAACTTCAATGGAAAGTCAAGTAGCTTTGCACATTTGCAAATACAATAAGACGTTTACTTCCTGAACCCTGATTGCCTAATGCACCGTGTCACTGTCTCCTCTCCATATGATTTTGAGTATATTTTGAGTATTTGAGTAGTTTATACAGTATAACTGACACTTTTAGTATTATGTATATAAAATCAGTAGGTATTACATACAGTACATGCATAAGTTACTGCTACTACTTCTGCATCTAAACTACAGTGTATGCATTAAATAAAAATGTAATCCTACAAAAAACATTTTCAACATTTTCTATCATTAAAAAGGTTAAATAATATCAACAGGGTTTACAACTTATGTACAGTATATAAATATTTCTAATTGAGTGAATCTATTTGATATTTAAATTGTAGTGAAAATCAATATTTGTATTGATGTATTAATTGTATTAATGCATTGTATTAATACACAGTTGTATTGTGTGCAGTCAGTGCTAAGTTAAGAGCATGTTGCCTTTAAAGTTTTTAGTTTAACATTCGCATGGCATTAATGTGAAGAACTTGGGCAAAGCAGAAATTAGTTCAATAAACAATGATAACAGAATAAGCTACATAACAATATTCTAAGTACAGTACAGCAGTAAAATTGTAAAAATAAGAATGAACCATAATCGGTTCATACAAAATATGACAAAATGCATGCCTTGGTCTTTCTGTCCTTATGATGAATAGCAAAGAACAAACAATGCCTTGTACTTAAGCACCAGTTTCCCCCTACACAACACACACACACATAGAATCTGTATCTCTGTATACCAACTTAGTCTATAGATCACTGACTGGTTTGCAGCCAATTACTGTGAATAAGGCTATAGTAACTAGTACATCTTAGAAACACGCCTCATTATGTTTCCAATGCACAGATATCAGAGGAAAACACCTGATGGCCAAAGCTATTTATTTCTTCAAATAAAGTAAGATAAAGAAGCAATGTATAACATACGACACTAACAAGGTTAGTCTGTCATTAGTCTGTCAGCAACTCCTCCTACAAACATCTTTGGTTCCATTTCAACATATCTTCCCATGAGTTGCTATAGATGTTTTTGATGCCTGCATTGTGTGTGGTAGTTGTACATAATCTTGCTTTTGATCCCAGTACAGATGAATGTAGCCAATTAAAACAAATGGAAAGTGACAAGATTACACTTAACATTTGCTATGATTTTCTATATCTATTTCTCTTCTGTTACTGTTACTCTTCCTCTACCTCACACCATTACACAATACAAGACCATTAGACAGTACAAACTTAGAACCTTACCAGCAGTGGGGCTAAATATATAAAGCCTGTCCTGAGGATGGTGCTGGAGAGGAGGCCATTATATCATTGAATGTGCATGGTAACATTTTTGAGAGCAGTCTTGCCATTCAGTTTTATGGAAATGGAAAATGGTTTATTCTCTCGGGATAATGAATGTGCTCAGCAAATGTCCCAGCAAAATTGCCATTCCAATGTTTTTTGTGCAGGTAGATAATTTGGTCTGATTATTGTGCTAGAGGAGAGGTCAGGGGTCATCAAAATTAGGAATCATTATCTGGGGTCTATAAATTAAATATTCTTGCCAGATTTCATATTGTGAAACCTTGAGCTTCTCGACTTGGACCAAATTGTTGGACAGGGATACAAAATGGAATGACCAGTACATAGGCAGATGAACTGGCATCTTCATTCTTAGATCCTGCTGGTAGCCCTGCAAAAATGGAAGACAAAGGAGACATGAAAAAAAAGGGGGGCATTGAAAAGAGAAGAGAGCAAGAAACAAGCTTTAAAAACTCTTTGCACAATTTTGAACAGGGAAATGTGTTACATGTTAACTGCACCAAGTACCCTGGGAAGATAATTTGCCAATATAGTCAAATCATTTGGACAAATTTGTTCAAAATGAACCGTAAGAAATATATATTAAACTTAAAAATCCAGCCATGACCCAGATTCTGACCTTCCTATTGGTATTTAAAGGCAGCATAAAAAAAAAAAAAATACAACCTCACTCAAAACATAGCTTAAATATTTGCACAATGCACCAAATTCACACATTTGTAAGTAATGATAAGAAACAAAATGAGGGTCATTTTGGTGATAAAGTAGCTTAGGTAGCTGGCAAACATGTCACTTTTACCTATGTCATTATTTATTTGCTGACTGAAGTTTTAAAAAAATTTGAGAACTTCATTTTAAGGGGGAACTACACAAACTGAGCTCAAGCTGAACACTAACATACAGGTAAATTTGATCCAAAGATATTTCATTAAAACCTTAATTCACTTAACTTGTTTAGAAATATATAATTCAACAAATTAGTCACATCTGTTTGCAAAAGTAAACAGATGTTGAGACTGACTCAAATAAGAAAAGTATGAGATCCACACCCTGGAATTCCAGCGCATGGGAGGTGTGTGGTGTGTGTGTTGCATGAGAGACACACAGAGCTCAGCGGATGAGGTTTGACGAAGAGCACTAGAATATGTGCGAGATTGGATCAAAACTTACCATTTAAATAACCTAATTTGTCAACAGAGTGGGCTTATACATATTTACTGATCACTGATATGAGGCAAATCAAACTATAATGTCAGCAAGATTTTATACCACTCAAATTTACCACTAGATTGAAACAGGTCTTCATTTTTGTGTGATGGTGTGTTTTATGAATTATCTTCCCCGACACACAAATAAGGAAGAACTGTAGTAATGCGTCTTTCAGGGTAAATGCTAAACAATGCTAGTAACATATGTTTATGAATAAGGGAACATGGTGGCATGATGATATTTACCCATATCAACACATTAATCTGGCAATGTATTTTTGAGTTTTCCAATTGTGTTTTACAAACTGCATGACTGATGGGTATCAGGGCGCCACAAATTACAAGGTCTTTCATGAGGAGGAATGAGTCTGTCTTGGCTCCAAACTACATTAAGTCATGAAAACACATATGAGAAGTGACATGGGAAATGACACAAGGCCACACATGAGACAAGATTTCCTTTTTCCAAAAACTGATGTCTTGAAGAATCCAGTGACCTAATTTGTGTGTTGATTAGCAGTGAGAAAACAAAGAAGAAAAAGAAAAGTAGGTCCAGATATATAGCTTGCTAGACATGTCTCAGGCATCTGTAACGCATCGGTGCTCTCAGATCATCTCACAAAGCAAACAGTGCTTGTTCTCATGAGTTGCCTCTGATGTGGGGCTTTTGTCAACGATAGCCAAAAACTGTTGGCAAATGGAAAATCAGGACTAAAATTACTTAGTCTGATCTCGCCTTAATTAAGCATTGAAAAGCTACATTTTGTGCCAGATGGATAGATGTGTATAAAAAAAAAAAAACTATATATTGATGCTTTTAATCGCATATTGTATAGTTTCAGAATTTCTCATGATTTTAGAAGACATCATAGGGAGGGAGAGAGGCGGCAGAGAAAATGGAGATGATGCAGACAGCAAAAGGAGAGCGTCAGATAGAAATAAATGGGGAAAAATGAAGATGCATACATGGGCAACAGTGAGTTAAGTTTGATGGGGCACAGATGGAGAACTTGTCTGTGTAGCACTTTGAGATTTTATGATGTGTGGATGCTCTCTAAGTTATTGCTTGGTGGAAAAGCTCACATATGCTTGATGAAATTCTTTTCCTTTCCTTTCTTCTCCCCTTGTCTCTGCCTCTCTTGCTGTGAAGTCCTAGTTATTGTCACCTCCCTGCTGTCTTGCTGTTTTAAAACAAGTGAAGTGAAAAACAGCCCTTCCTCAAAAACAGCCTGTGACTCAGAATGGAAGACATTTTACAATTAAAGGAGAATGAACGTTACAAGTTTTCTCCCACATTTGTAAAACTCCAGTGGAAGCCATGGTAGAGGCCATTCATCACACATCTTTGCTGCTTATATGCTGCATGCAGCCATTGTAGCTGTAATAGGGTAACCAGACGTCCCATTTAAACCGGGACAGTCCTGTATTTCAGGTCCTTTTTAAGTGTCCTGACTTTTTCTGAAAAAAATCCCAATTTTTCCCTTATTTTAGGATTCATGCTATTTTGTATTTTTCCCATCTTTATCACCCCTATGGTGAGTCTTTTTTGGGTGTTTTCAGACCTGTTGTCATAAATTGTTACAACGTTGGATTTACCTGTTGATTTGGTTTGATTTCGCAGGAAAAAATCCAATTGGAACAAAATATATCCACACAAGTCATGAGACAACACTCTTCTCTGTGGTGGCGGGAGTAACAAAATCAAAACAGGAAGAAGTTTACTATGCTGGAAAAACTAAATAACATGGAACAAAGACAGACTTGGAATATTTTCCTAATAGTAGTCTTCATTTGGTACCAAGAAAACTATGAGCGCACCTGTCCCGTATTTAACTAACAAATCTGGTCAGCCTAAGCTGTGAGCAATCACACACCTATTGTACATGTAACTACGTACACTCAGTGGCCAGAAAAATACACATCTGCCTCATTGCAATACAATCAAATACAGCAGTCCTGTAATAAATACTATCTTTATGAAACTAATAACTTTTCTATGTTGTGACACTGTGTCAGGTGTTGATTCAGCTCTATGGTCGTTTTTGAGGCTGAGTTGTTGTTATTTTACTGGATCACATTATATTTACCATGTTTCCAATATTTTGCCTTCTGCATGTAAGTGAATGAGGTGGACAAAATATTAGAAACACCCTTAAATATAATGTAGTCAATACAAAACACCTCCACAAAGTACAGTTTAAAAATGTATCTTAAAACTGAGGTAACATACTGAAATAGCAGTCTGAACAAAAATGGAATATTTTAAGTAAGGTAGTATTTACTGTGGGACTGTTTGCACTACATTACATTGTACAGGTGTGTCTACTTTTCTGGCCACTGAGTGTATAGTGGTAGAAGTAGTAGTAGAAGTGTGCCTACAAGTCATATTCTTGTACCAAAAAATATCAATAGAAATACATGGTTCGTAAATGCATTAGTGATGATACAGGTCACATTTTCCAAGCTACATAGTGTCTCAAACTACACTGCACTACCTAAACCTAAAACCACATTTTAGAGACCACAAAATGGATTTGTTACCTCCACCACGGATGTAATACCCACATCTGCTTGCTTGCTTGTTTGTTTTTTTTTTTTCCGCAAGATTACTGGATTATGNTAATACCCACATCTGCTTGCTTGCTTGTTTGTTTTTTTTTTTTCCGCAAGATTACTGGATTATGAAGTTATGAACTGATTTTGATGAAACTGACTGAAGGATGGAGCATGGCCCAAGGAAGAACCCATTAAATTTTGGTGTGGATCTGGATCCAACAGTGGATCCAGAAGTTTTTAAAATGATTTCCTAAGATTGCAAGTTAGGACAAATAATACACAAATTTCAATGAAAAAAATTCAATCATTTATGCCTTGATAGACTATCAATCGGTGCAGATTGGTTCAGATCCAGATAAGGATCCAGATCTGGCAAACTAAAATATATGCTTGGACAGGGGTCACATTGATGTACTTGCTGTGCAGTAAAAATAAGGCTAGAATTAAGCAACAGCCACCAATGTGAAGCTGAGATGATGCTGATTCCATAGCATGCAAACGGTTTTGATGTAGTTAATAGTTAATTTTCTTCTTTCTTTTTGTCAGTATATTAACTAGACAAATTTGTCTAGGCTTGTTTGCCCTTGGTGGTGGTATATACTGCAACAAATGCTCTTCCAGTTAATTCTGTTTTTCCTCTCATGAAAAAACAATAACCATGCAAGCAAGTTATGAACTCCTCCTCAGACCTGCCTTGTAATCTCTTTATTGCATGTGATGTCTCTGTCTTTCTATTTCCTTCTCCCTCTGTCTCAAATGTGGTGGTGTCACACTGAGGAAATTAGACCAGAGAAAACAAACTCAAATTAATAAATAGTCAGGTTTGGTCTTTTATACAAGAGGAAAAAAAATAACATAGTTTTGTAAAATGAAGCCTTTCCGATACACCTCTTCTGTCTAGTGTCATATTCAGCCACATGCCCTATCTGTCTGATTTCATTTGTATTGACCTGCTTTTCAAAGCCTTCACTAGCATGTGAGAGATTGGATCCCATTTGTATTTATTTATCTGAGAATAATGGAATCGTCAGCAGTTACATGTGGACCTGTGACACTCTCTGGAATAGAGATCAGTATTTAAACAGATTAAAAACTTATTTTCCACTTCTAGATTGAGTTATGGAAAGTGCGATGTGGCCATACCATGGTCCTTGAATTTGAGATTGTCTGTGTCAGTTATGAAGTTTTTCTTTTTCTCATGTCATTTCTCTCAGTTTAATTTATGGTATTCCTATTTAATAAATATTTTTAGTTTCTCTCAGCAGAAGTGGGAGGACATAAGGAAATAAAATGGGGGGGGGNGGAATGCATATTTGACTTGAAATCATATCAACCATGCACATTATGACTGAATTGCTTTGCCTAATAATCCTTCCATAATATCAGAAGTCTAGCTTATTAATTTTAACATGAATATTACAGATGTTATATTAATTTCCATATTCTTAATCCAGTAACCCTACTGACTATCACATTTATTATGAAAATGTAATTTTAAGAGTAATTTTTTAATCAAAAACATCTAGTTGAGAGAACACTGCGGTTTTTGAGTGTTTGCTTGCTTGTTGTTTTGCTCTTAAAACTGTCTGCAGGCTATCAGGCTGGTGCTGCCTGAGAGGAGGTTTTGCCTTAGAGGTGAAACTCTGGACAAAAGAAGTCCCCAAAGTGTTTCCTGCTGCTTCTGAACTGTGAGCTGGCAGTAACGGTCAAGTGAGAGGGGAAAACAATTATTTTGAAAAGTGGTTGGGCACGCCTCCCCATCCCCAATGAAGAATACACCCTTCACTCATGTGGGAGGCAGCTGTGCCTGATGTGTGCACAAGCAATTGTACATGCACTTTTCTCTGTCCAAGTATGGGGACCAGCTGTGACCAGCAGATGTGTGTATAGTGCATTTGTGTGCTTACACGCATATGCATGGTGCAGGTGCAGGCACACACCCATTTTGTGCAGCAGCTGTGTGTCTTGTGTGTGTTTGATAATGGACAGCTGTTTAGTCTCAGGTGATGATTTTAGAAACCAGGCAGGCAGCCAGGGAGAGCTATGCTCAGCGTGATGAGGAAGTCTGGGTGTTTACTTAACCAGGCCCTTTGTGCTGTTAGACCTTTGCCAGATGGCTGGTGGTTCAGGAGGGTCCCAGCTGTGGGTATCAGTTTCATACAGGACTCACTCACACTCTGCCAAACACCAGACATGTTACTCAGTCAAAGGGAGATTGAGCTGGAAAAAGATGGACTTGAAATTGACAGTTTCTTACCTCAAAAAATTAGAAATCAGATTTCTTTGTACATGTGCAGTAAGTTCCATGATAGAAAGCCGTAGAGAAATACAAGAATAGTTTAGCATTGGAGCAATGGTGCATTATGAGATAGACAGTAAGCAAAAATCCTGAAAAAAGGCAGATAAAAAAAAGAGAAAAAGACATGACAGAACAGCTCAGAATAAGAAAATAATGAGCAAATAAGGCAAGGATAAAAAGTAACGAGAGAAAGACAGGCAGAACACAGACACATAAGAAAATATCAGCTGTCAGCAAATTGTTAGACTAACTGCTACCTATAAAGTGTGAATGAGATCCATATGGTTTCTCTCTTTCATTCCATTTATACCAAATACCTGTCTAAAACCTCATTAAAGCCTTATTACACAAGCCATACCTCCACCACTAAAAGAACGCAGATGGTTATCAAGCTCTGTGATGAGATGCCAGCTGTGCCAATGATACAAAACTACTATACTTAGAACAAACGGGACAACACATTTCTTTGTTCACTACTAGCAGTCTATTTTGTTATACGAGAAACACAGAAACATGAACTTAATCATCATAAATATGTTAATGTGATTATAAAATTAAAATGTATGCTTTTGTTTTTCTGGCTGCATAAAATTAAACATGGCATGTATTGTATAAACCAGCATTCCTTCTGCTTCCTTTCTGAAACACCAGCCAGCCGCCCACTGCTAAATGGAACATTATTATCAAACACTACATGAAGTCAGCAGCTGCCACGCAGCAGACATGGACATTATGCTTGTACCAGCTTTATAACCACTGTCTGATTTAAGAAAACATCTGATGATAGGAGAGCTTTTCTTTACATACAGACAAGAAAAATACTCAGATCTTCAGTGAAATTACAGTAATTTGTGTGATCAACCTTACAGTTATGTTATGATCATTTTGTGCTATAAAAAAAGCAAAGGCCTTATTTACTGGAATTTTAATTCTGACCCAAATGTTCACACATAGTACAAACAGTCGACATAATCTGCTCCTTTCTCTCATTTTCTCCTTCTCCTTCAGCAAGGAGGAGGAAAACAAAGCAATACTACATCATAGTATCATAGCATAGGGGTTGGGGTGGGTAGGTTGGACTGGGCAGTACTAGTCCTGGCAGGATTGAGTGTGCATATACAGTAGATGCTAAACTAACAACAATGATCAAATATACAGGCACAGCTTGATTATGCTGAGTTATTGTCTAGAGTGCTGAACAACAAGGAAAATCTGCATTGTCACATGGGCCTATTTTAAGCATAGATATACAGTATATAATAGGGAAAAAGGGTAGTACACAGGCGCCTCACTATGCAGACCTTACATAATGTAAAGCTTCTCCAAATTCAACTTGAGCCATTAAACACCACACAGTCAAATCCCCAAAATCCCAGACATTTCTGCGTCATAGAACTCCAAATGTGGTCATTCTTTCTGCAGATGGAGGTCCTTATTATGGCATTACAGTCGAGTAGGGGTGTAAACTTTGGCCTCAAGGCAATTTGATCAAATTATGATCATTTACGGAGTCATTTTCACTTGAATTTTATTATTTTGATGCACTTAAACACCAAACTTTTTAAAACTTTGTTGAATTTACAAATACGACTATCACACTATTAATGGAATACAAAGAATTATAGAATACAACAATAATTCAACATTATTATTTCAGAGAACAGGAAGAGCCATTGTCAACATATGTGAGAAGTTGAAGCAAATAACTTTTGAACTTTGCAGGAAAAAAAAAAAGAATGTTATCTAGAACAAACAGTTCTTACAGCAGCGTTGGTTCTTTCCTGGTTCTTAGAACATTGCTAACATTCAATTTCAAGAAGATAAGCATAGTTATGTCCACAGCTGTTGAGACAAAACATCAACGTGAATGTCTTTCTTTTAAATGTTACTGTTGTGTTCAATCATGTCTTCAGAGAATGCTTGGAAAATGTTTTCTCTGATGAAGCAGGTGAGATAGGGAGATATAGGCACATTTTCTTTGAAAATAGTTTGTGGATGCAATTTAGACAAGTGCTGTTACAATTGTTGATGTAAGTTTGAATTGGAATTACTGTAGACAAGGAAAAATGAGGCTTATTGTGAAAAGCCTAACTTAAAGTCAACTAAAAGTTAATGTGGTTGGCCTAATTAAAACCTAGTAATTCTAGCTAACATAACTGCACATGTAAGTAAAGCCAAACTGAGTTGTATGTTGTGGATCAGCAATGTATATTGTGAGGTGATGAAGATGATGCAGAGTCTTTTATCAGTCTACCTTAAGTAGGCAGTTGTTCTATGAGGCTGGCTTGCTGTGTCTGGGCTAGACCCCTGCACAGGCCTTGGGACCCATTACAAACTGGGCCAGGCTTCAGGCTGAATTCCACAACACTGACTCAGGCCCAGGCTGGGCTCTGCGCCCCCCCCTCCAAAACACATCTCCTGATGCTGCACTCACATCTTGCATTCAGAAACTGCCAGTCATTGCTATTTTCTGAACGCTGCAGCAGCAGCTGACAGCTGTTACTTTTACTTTGAAAAGAGCCAAACTTCCAGCTCTGATGAACCTCTTAAAAAAAAATGACTGTGGGGTTTGGGTCAGGCGGGGGGGTGAGAATTTCGTTAAGTCTAGGGCTTCGGGTCAGGTTTGGACAGAACTGTTTTGGGCCGAGCCGGGTACGGGCCTAAAATTGAACCCAGTGGAGGGCTCTATTCTGGGCCCTTCGTCCAGCTGATACTGACTGCATGGTCAGTATCTTCCAACACCAAGTGTCATGGCAGTCTGATAAGAAGGCATTGTGGTTGAATTTGAAATGATATTCAACCAGAGAGGAAACATTATTTGCATCATTATTTGCAAAATATGACGGCAAAGTCAAATTGGATTTTTCAGACTCAGGGATAGAATTAATGTAAATCAGACTAAATATCTGTAGGAAGAATGCTGTATTTTTTACATTTTATCACAAAAATTAAAACTGGAGGGTTATTTCAGCAATGCAGACACTTTTATGAGGGAAAGTCAAGCATGTATAAATGAAATCCTACAACAACGTTTACTTTGAAAAGCTTCAGCAATTCAGATTTTCAGTTGTTTCTCTCCATACCAGACAGATTAAAAATACAACTTGAACCATGAACTTCAGCTAAAAAAAAATCTCCAGAGACATCACTGACAGAGCACAATAATGAGTTTTTAGACAGATATGGGAATGTCACACATGCACCCCCACCCACCCATACATGGTCACACACACTCATTCAGAATAACCTGTCCATTATTTCTGGTACGTATTAGGAAGATCTAAAATAAGGAGACATACTGTAGATGCTGTCTGAAAATAGCATTCTGCTCTGCTAGGAGAAATGAAAGATTTTAAGAGTAATGAGAGGGTGAAGAATGGGATGTGGTGGTATCTCACACACACACACACAAATGTCATATGTTATATTTAGCCCTTAGTTAGAGTTGTCAACATACTGTACGTTCGATCATTAGTATTGCTGCTGTCAGGTATGCTTAAGCAGTCATTACTGTGAGAGATCATGATGTGCAAGACGATGCTGTAAGAGGATAACAAGAAACATCTCACTTTGTGTTTGCTTTCTGTTTCACTCCTCTATCTGAGCATGAGCTTTACATTTTTATATTTTACTCTGATAAAGAATATCATACATTGAACCCAGTACAAAACGTGTTCGGAGAGGTGAGAACAGAGGGTCAGGTACATAAATTTTATAAATTCAGTTAAATAATTAGTGTCTCTCTCTCTCATATGTACTCTTAGAATTTTGAATCTGTACTTCCTGATGGGATGTTTGGGTCTGTGTTTGAAAGTTGGTGTTACATTTTGCTTACCTATAGTTTTTGAATGGA
Organism: Lucifuga dentata; assembly: GCA_014773175.1. Lineage (NCBI taxonomy): Eukaryota > Metazoa > Chordata > Actinopteri > Ophidiiformes > Bythitidae > Lucifuga > Lucifuga dentata. Next base: position 26,133 of record VXCM01002745.1, read on the forward strand.
TAACAAGAGCCTTAGATGTCTTTTGTAAAGGTTTATTGGGCTCAACTTCAACACCACATTTCTGCGCAAAATGTTTCCTGTTGATTCTATGTAAATACATACAAATATTTAATCAAATGCATACAAGTACATGTCGACAAAAAGGCAACATCTGATAATAGTTGCTACCTGTGGGCAGCAACTATTGAAGATAGATGTGGTTACTTAATTTAGGAGATTGTCCATGGCAGGTCTCCACACTACATGAGAGTAACTAATTTCCAAACAACAATGAGAAAATTAATGGTCTCAGAGAACTGACTAGTATTTCACAGAGTGGCTTCCAACAGCCAGTGAATATACAGTAAATATTAATGACTGACAACAACTTTATACAAACATCAAGCAAATGGAAAGGAAATCGCTCCTGCAAATTTGTCATGTGTGTTTGTGTGGATCTGGTAATAATGTGGAGTTGTACAGTTCAAACACATTCATGAATTCATGAATCCTTTATAACGTCTTTGTTAAGAAGAAATTTGTTTCTGTCTTGCTGATGAACTTGTGTACTACACAGAGAACCCTAGACCAGATTTCATCACAGTTTCATCACCAGAAAGGAATTTTAGCTAACTGTGATCTGATGAAAGAAAAGGATTATCACTTTAAAAAATAAAGATCTTTAAGATCTTGATATTGAACCTAAATGATAATGTGAAGCACATCTATTCACATTCTAATTTTCTCACTTTCAGGAAGAAGAGACAGCTTTTGTATCATAGTCTAATGCTTAGATTTTTAAATTGTGTATTCAGCTTAACGTGTTTCGTGTAGACAGAGATCACAGCAATTAGCAGTGCAGAACTGAATTCAGGACTTATATAGTTCATGGATGTAGGACCGAAACATGCTTGCAAGCTGCGGCATTTGCTCCAACTGTGCACCTCATTTATTTATTTACCTGATACTTTTAGTGTTTTATATGAATTCATGATTTTCTCTAACATATACATATTTATTAATAGTTCCACTTTTGCTTTGAAGAACTAAAATGCTTTCAACAATGTCTAACTACAAGTTTTGTTCATTTGTTTTAATCACAAAAATGTAGAATTTAGAACAGTTTTTGTGTTAATTCTTCTCCCTCTCCTTTTAGTAAATATGCTGTCAGGCTTGAAAATATGTTTTGGTGGTAGCATCACATCAATATTCAGTTTCAGTCATTCTGTGACACTGCCTGCCTGCCCACAAGTGTGTATCTGGCATCTACAGAATATCGGCACTGTGAGATATTTTTCAGACAGTCAAGGGCAATGTGACAGAATCATTAGGAAAAAGTGTTTGTGTGTGCACACGTGTGCATGTGAAGATAAGTATTAAGCTGTCTGAATGTTGACGGTGTGTAATTAAAAGCAACCTGAGTGCTGTCAATCGGTGATGACCGCTACTGGGAGCAGAGGTTTGCTGCATATTCAGGTATAATTACAGACCATAGGGCATCCTTGATGTGTGTGCGTGTGTGTTTGTGTACTGTGAGACATATTTCAAGCTACACCATGGCAAATGGTAACAGATGTGGCTCAACCTCTAATTTTCCTGAGGATCAATCAGTTCATCTTACCCACAATTCAGTTGCTTTCATGATTAAACTGGCTCCATTTCCATATATGTGTGTCTCTTTGTGTGTATATAAGCTTGAATGGTTGTGTGAATATTTGTGGTGTGCATGTCAGTTTGCTAATTATTTTCCCTTCTACTGTGTCTGTCATGAAAAGCTAAACAGCCCGGGTTAGCGATGTTTAAAGATGGACAGCTACCTTGGAGGAACAGGAGAAAACTGTGGTTGGGAAATAACAGTTTGAGGTAAATGACAGCTCTGCTCTGTTTAGGATAAATGGATCATGCAGCTATATTCAGCCTTTGCCATCAATTATTCAAAGACCCACGGACAAGACAAATCCCTAGTAACTCAAATTCCACTGCAGAGACTCTAGTCCAAGTATTCATTTCTAACCAGGTGACACAAATTGCCTTATTTCCCTTTTCAGATTCTCATTTTCTGTAACTATTGTCTGAGGGATTGTTTTATTTTATTTATTTTTTTGAACAGCAAAGCTGCTTCTGTGGAATAATATTTAGCAGTACATTAGTATCACTATGCAGATGGTTTATCTAAAAAACACTTTGTATATGGTGGAAGTGTATTTCAATACTGGTTAATCTAAGCATCACATCTGTGTGGTTTTGTAGAAAAACAAAGTTTCTATCAATTTGCTCCCCCTCTGTGAGGAAACAGCATAATAGCTGCTGAGATGTTGAGTTTGAGGTCATTTGAGCCCAGAAAGAGAAAATGGGTGTCTGCATGTGTTGTCTTAATGTATATTTATGTGATTTTTGCATGTGAAGGAGAAGAATAATGTGCAAGTATGTCCTCACTTCTTTACACCTGCTGTATGTACGGTAAATTCATTAATGCTTATGTGCAGTATATTGGATGATGAGTGAATGGTGTGTTTTCTCTTCTGTTCTCCTCTTCCTCTCCTTTCCCTGTAGGATTCTCCTCCTCCAAACAGTTATAATGTGAGCAAGATATGTGAGAAGGTTAATGGCCATTCCTCCTTCTCAAATCCTCGAACTGAAGGAGCGAAGAAACGACAGAGCTGCTTCCTCTCTGCTGCACCACGGGATGCTTCCTTTCTACGATATGACCCTAATGTACCAGGTACATACATGTATCATGTAAATACAAGCAAGCACACGTACTGTACAACAACAAAACCTGTAAGTACAAATGAAGGTGCATTTATTACAGCACATACTGTAACTTCACCAGTGCTGAACAAGACTAGTCAAACTTTGTTCTAATATGTAAGCTTTGTTTTTGATGCCACACTTCTATGATGAAATTCTTTCTCCATATTTGACTAAACCTAATCATTAGGATGGGGAACCTGTAAAGTTAACACAGAGCGGATTAGCGTGGACCCAGGACTGTTTTGCTGTGAGGCAACAGTGCTAACCACTATGCTCACCATGCTGAATTAAAGAGAAGAAACAACTATAATAATAATAATAATAATGTAATAATAATCATCATAGCTCTATTTGTCATAAGGAACAATTTTTAAAATGTATATGGATCTGGTCTAAATTACACTATGTACTACTTTTGAAGAAACTTTTTTTGAAAAAACAAACAAAAAAAATACACCGTCTTCTAATAATGATGATTCATCAAATCAAAGTTTTGTCAAAATCGGTTCATAACTTTTTGAGTAGTCTTGTTAAAAAGAATAATCAAACAAACCAAAGGACACAGCTGAAAATATAACCTCCTTGGTAGAGGTAATGAAAAATGATGACAGGTAGATATGCAAAGACTTCCAAAAGGGGATAAGCAGAAAAACTTGTGCTGGGATATTGACACATCTTTTGTTGAAAAATGAGCCATGGCTGAACTTTTTAAAAAAAAGAATTCACCTCATTTGGTTGCAGCCACACTGATCTACTGTTTACCTCCACCAGATCTGTGTCCATTTTGACATTTTGAGTCAAAGTGTGACTCAAAAATGTGTTTGAGCTGTCATCTTCCTTTTAGCAAATAGAATCAAGCAGCAGTGGATTGGCTTGATCATGAAAGATTCACTTTGTAAGTGTGAAACGACAAGGACACAAACTACTTTGCTGCGGTTGAGAAAAACCCATACAGGCAGAAGCAGTGGCAGCATCATCTTACAGATGCCAGTCAACCACAAAGTTTGACTGCTGTCAGTCACTTAGCTAGTGTAGCTACAATGCTTAACTAGCATCACAAAAAAAAAAAAAAAAAAAAAAATAGCTGTTTCAGCGATTCTCTAAGCCTGATCCTGTTGCAAGCCGCATCTATGTTATTCAGTCTGGCTGGGTAGGATCTACCAGCTTTTTCTCCATGTTCCTTGTTTAGAGCAAATGCAACTCTCTGTCTAAAAACTTTTCAACATATTGAGGCCACTTCTAATAAATAATTGCACCCAAACAATGCTTAATGGAATGTACTGTAATATCACAAAACGCAATCTGAAAGTATCCTTGGAAATCTGTGTACATGCACAAGATCTCCTGTACGTTTATTTGTTCTATCATCTGTTCGTTCTGTCATTTCTTTGTTCTTTCTATATTGTTTGTACATTAGTTCAGTCTATCGTTCATTCATTCTGTCAACCATTCTTTGTCCTATCTACCGTTTGTTGTTTCTATCTACTGGTATGCCATTCGTTGGTTCTATCTACTATTTGTTGGTTCTATTATTCTGTTCTCTGTTCGTTATGTCAAGTATTCTACCAGTTGTACAAACATACATTCAATTGTTCTGTCAATCTTTCTACTAATCATTATATTGAACATTGTATTGATCTGTCTATCGTATCAATGTATTGTTCTGTCATTTCAGTGTTTGGTCCATCGTAACCGCTGTGTAAGAGCCTTCTCAGTGATTATTAGCTAAAAGCACCTAACCCCACACATTCACCATCATACACTCCAATTAGCTTCATCTCTGTGGGCCCTTAACCTAATATTTACCTCAATTACACTCCCATTGAAAAATGTTGTTTCAGAATTGATAGATTCATGACTTACTTGGATAATTTATGACCGGCGCCACTTCACCAAGGGACTCAACCTATGAGACACCCCAAACCGTTTAACTAAAATCCAATTTGCATATAAATCGATTTGGACTGTTTGCAGTGGTGTTTCTCCCTGTTACACACACACACACACACACACATATGCAGCCACAAGCATGCTTGCACGTATTCAATATAGACCTGCGCTGACTCACACATGTGCCTAATATCATTTTACTCATTACTGAGTTTGCATTTATAAATAGGCCTATTCTTCATGGAACATTATGGAACATCATTATATTTCTCATTATACTCCATCTCCGGCAATCTCATTTTTGATGCACACCTAATGGTAAAGGTATTTAACTATCCAGTATTTTTAAGCCACTTGCACACACGCGGACATGCATGCACATACACACACACACGGGCAAACAAACAGCCACTACGGCCCTTCCTGGTTTAGGCCTGTATAGAATTACAGTTTTACTTATCATGGTCAGTGACATTAACAATTGCTCATGGTAAAGAGAGAATCATTTTTACTCAGGTATATGTGTGTTAATGTGTTTGTTTTTTTGTGTAACTTTGAAAGTCACCCCATGCGGTTAGCCGTTGGGGCAGACAAGCATCTGCTGCTGTCTTAAAACTGTGGAACTCCCATATTGGATTTTTTTTTTCTTATTTTTCTTATCATAATCCTTTATGCGCTGAATAAGATCCATACCCCAGGGTCCATTAAACCATTTCACAAAATGTAAAAGGTGCAAAATGCTTCCCTGTTAATGAGAAAACTAGCAGGTTGTCTCCATAATTCCTGAAAGTCTGGGAGTTTGGAGATAGAAGATTTCCTCTCTGGTTTTAATTGTGGTTTATGGTCCATGGAAACAATGTATAATGTACAATGTATAAAACCCCAAAGGCTTTGTGTCTTTGATAGCTGCTTCTTTTTTTTCATGACATCAATGTGATGTCATTAACAGCTTTATGAGAACTTGTGTTTGAGTATGGCTGTAAATGTGCATGGATCTTTGTACACTCCTGCGTGTGACTCAGCAGGATCAGACTAATACATGAACTTATTTGCTTCTTGAGCTGCTGTTCCAACTAGCCTGATCTCATGGGAAATTTAGGCTTATTTTTATGAAAAGAAATGTCATATTTTTCATCTATAAATGAAAAAGAGCAAAATCATGTGCGGTTAGCCAAAGCTTCCTTTTACAAGAAAGTGAAGAAAAACTAAAAATTCACCCTAATCTTAAATTAAGTTAACCCTTAACCTAACCTACACCATAATAATGTACACTAACCTTAACACAATGCTTAGCTTAGATAAGCAGTGTTTCCAGCAATCATCCACAGCAATGCCTTTGATGTAGACCTCAACACCGCATGAGCATGCAGAAAGTTACAGACCTCAGATTTATCCAGAATAACAACACAAAGTCATAATGTTGAGCAAATGAGATATATGAAATTGCAGTTTTCTCCAGATATGTATAAATTTGAGTTACTTGTCATGGAGTTGCTTGACGCATCACCTGGTGGCACGCTATAATCGCTTTGGAAATTTCCACAGAGAATCAAAACAGTTGAAATCTATGGAAATTATGTTATTGTGGCAAATTATTCACAGTTTAAAAGAGCTTCATTTAATGAGTTTCAAGAAATATTTGGTTAGTGTAAGGTTTGTGTGTGATTTTTCTTAGTTTGTGGCTTGTTGATGATGTGGCATGTGGATGTTTTGGTTTGCTCAGAGATGGTACTTGGAGTTTGAGAACTACTGAGCACATATCACTTTGTATCCCATGTTTTCACTCTGTACAAAGAATGCTGTATGCTTTATGTGGATCTTAGACTGTCTACAGGTGTGTGTGTGTGTGTGTGTGTGTGTGTGTGTGTGTGTGTGTGTGTGCGTGCGCACACTTTTTTTGTCAGGCCCTGGCCAGTACAACCCCAGTGTGAAATCTTCATCTCAAATGGCTCTGATCTCCTCCAAAGAAGATCGATTTCGAGTCTCCATGAACACCAACCCTGGACCTGGAGCTTATCAGGTAAACATTCTGTATAACTTTACATTCTTTTTTAAAAACAAGACAGAGAAAATCAGTCTGTTTGTGCCTCAATAACCACCAGATCTGTGTCCTTTCAAGAACACAAAACAAACCCAAAGCAAATGATGCACTTTAAATTGATAGACTGTAAAATACTGGAGGAAACCGTGTTGCATCTGAAATCATCAACCTGTTGACTCGACCCTTTACCAGTAAACCTTTTTTTAATAGGATCTTCAGTTCTTTTGCATCTGATTTGCTGCAGATAATCAACAGATCTCTTCACTCAGGCCATTTTTCAGACAACTTAAAAACTGCAGTCATTCAGCCTCTCTTGAAAAAGAATAATCTAAACCCTGTAATTAGCAATAATAGGCCAATATCAAATTTACCATTTCTGGGGAAAAAAAAAAAAATTGAAAAGGTTGTTTTGCTACAACTCAGTTCATTTTTAAACTCAACAAACACTCTTGATATCGTTCAGTCTATTTCTGGCCCCACCATAGCACTGAAACTACACTTGTTAGGGTCATAAATGACATTAGTCTAAACATCGACTGTGGGAAAAATTTCAGTGCTTGTGTGGTTAGACCTCAGTGCTGCGTTTGACATAGTTGACTGTAATATATTATTACACAGGCTTGAAAACTGGGCTGGGCTTTCTGGCACAGTCTTAGATTGGTTCAGATTCTACTTGACAGGTAGAGATTGTGCCTATTGGTAACTACACATCTGAGTGAACAGAGATAACGTGGAGTTCCCCAAGGTTCAATTCTTGGTCCCCTGCTGTTCAACCTCTACATGCTCCCACTCACACAAATTATGAAAAACAACAGTTTCCTACCATACCTACGCAGATGATACCCAAATATATACAGCCATATCAACCAATGACTACAGTCCCACGGAATCACTCTGCAGGTGCATTGAGCAGATCAATGATTAGATGAAACAAAATTTCCTTCAATTAAATAAAGACAAAACTGAAATAATAGCTTCTGGAGCAAAGGCAGAAAAGCAAAAAGCCAGCAATCACCTTGAATCTCTCTCCAGGTCAGAAATGTTAGTGTAGTCTTAGACTCTGATTTAAATTTAAACAGTCATGTCAGGTCAACAACAAAAACAGCCTAGTATTACCTTAAAACTATCACCAAAATGAGGGTATTCATATCCAGGCAAGACTTAGAGAAGCTTATTCATGCCTTTATTTTCAGTAGGCTGGACTACTGTCATGGTGTGTTTACAGGCCTCCCTAAACAGCTATCAGACAGCTTCAGCTCATCCAAGATGTTGCTGCTAGAGTTCTAAGACCAAAAAAAGAGCACATTACTCCAGTGCTTAAATCCCTCTACTGGTTTCCAATCTCCCAAAGAATAGAGTTTAAAATATAGCTTTGGGTTTACAAAACAATAAATGGTTCAGGCCACAATCTGTTTCAGATCTGCTGCTGTGTTATAAATCCTCTAGAACTTTAAGATCATCTGGCTCTGGTCTGCTTTCTGTTCCTGAAGTCTGAACATGGGGAAGCTGCATTTAGTTTCTATGCACCAGTTATTTGGAACAAACTTTCAGAAAGTCGAAGGTCAGAGATCAGCTACATCACTAAACTCTTTCAAATCAGGGCTGAAAACATTTCTGTTCACTGCCTTTTATTAAATCTAAGGGTATTTATCTTTGCACTGAAGCACTTATTTGAGCTCTTAAACTTTCAATTTGTTGTTTTAAGTTTTCTTTAACCTTTTTAAACTATTTGTTTTACTGATTCTATTTCATATTTTTTTTATTTCCTTTTCTTTATCTTAATTTTATATCTATGTGAAGCACTTTGAATTGCCTCTGTCTGAATGGTGCTATATAAATAAACTTGCCTTGCTTTGGTAAAATTTTATTTTATCCTGCTGCAACTTTCCCCTTTCTACCATGCTCACATTTGACACAAATTCCTGAGCAGCCAACATTAGCATGTCATGGACAGGAGTGTATTTTCAGTGTGTGTACAGACTGTGCTGTGTGGATATGAATGTCTTTTTGAGAGTATCATATGTTCTTATGTATAGCTCTCAGAGAATCTATCCATTTTCTCTCTGTGACCTTGATCTGTGCAGAAGGAATTGATTGTTTCATAAAAATATCCAAACTTCAATAATTTTCAGTGATTTGAACCCAATTCTGTTTCTCCACTAATGCAGCATGAGAGTGAATGATGGGATTTCTTGCTTAAGGCACTTTTACATTATGTGGGAGAATTTGTTCTTAATAGACCTGCTTGGTTAAATTAACCTGAAGTGTGTGCATTTTTATTAAGCGTAATGTTGTTTAATGCAGCCACCTTAGAACACTGACTGAGACCGATGCACTGTGTACATATAGACTTTTATGGCCTCACTTTATGGTTGATGCATAATAGATTTATTTTGAAACCTAATGGGAATGTAATCGCTCTCTTTTCTCTGCTCCATTTCTATGTGTTTTAATTTGACTTATTGCATCTAGTGTCAGCAAATGTGTGAGATGAAAGAGCTAATGGCACTTCAGGCCCTGATGATTTTGAGTGGTAAATAGTTTAATTTACAATGTTGCTACACATTTCTTCAACATGTTCATTATGGTTATAATGTTATCACTATTTTTTTCTTTCTGTTTTTCACTCTTCCTGTTTGTCTGTGTATCTACAGCTCTTCATTTCTTCTCTGTTTTCTCTTGCAATTCTCCTGCAGGCGCAGGCTTTCATCTCTTCCTGTCCACACCTTCATCTCTCTGCTGTCTGCATCTCTTCGTTCTCTACTTTTTTTTTTTTTTTTTTTTTNTTTTTTTTTTTTTTTTTTGGTTATTCAGTAGTTTAAATATTAAATCTGAGTAGAAAAGGCAAAATGTGGATCACATTTTTTTTTTCCAACATACACTTTTATAACATCTCTCTTCCTGGATTTTCTGTCATCACTCATTGCTGTATCTTCTTACTTTTCTATCTCTTTATTTCAGTCTGTTCCATTTCTTCTTGTTATGGTAATATAAAACTGGCAATCAATTCTAATAAATTATAAATAACTATAATAAACTGAGCAGAGTTGTTACTGTATGTGTAATGCACATTACCATACCAGTGTAATGCACATTAAAGAAAATAGGATGACACCTGTCAGTAGAAATTATATGAAGAGTTTGGCTTTTGGTGCCAGTGTAACTTAACTCAAATCCATATGTTTAAACTCCATATGTAATGTGAAGTTCTTACATATGTATAAAGCCTTTATACATTACGAAATGTGGTTACATGCTATGAGGATCAGTTGTGTGATTTATGCCTGGTTGATATGGATGCCTTGAATTCTGAGTGCTGATGTTAGCTTTAGTAGCATGCTTAAGCTCTCGTCTCAGTAATTAGATCCTTGATTCTGAATCTAGAAGACACCACAGGCCACAGAGTTAAAGATGGTATGAAGTGGCAGAGAGAGGGAGAGAGGAGCCAGTTGAAAGAGAGATGATGGTAATGCAAGGGAGGCAGAAAACAGTGAGAGTATAGAGACTGGAGGACAGAGGAAAGACAGAGATGAAGAGGTTTAGGAAAAGAGAGAAAGAACTAGAGCCAGCAAGAAATCAAGCAGCTGAAGAGGGTAGTTTAACACAACAGCTAAAAATGTGTTTCAAGGGCCTGCACTCTGAAGCAGACAGCTGTGTAATGGAACGGTAGCTATTTTAGCATGTGTGTGTCCACGTGCATCCATCCATACGTATGTAATGACACAAAGCTACTGTATCTTACTTGAGTGGCATTAGGCCATAGCGAGGGCTCATTGAGTGTTTCCATTAAATTCAATGTGTGAGGTATCTACTGCTAGATAGACTTTAAAGTAGGCTCGATTACCTCCTTCACACACACACACAACACTTCTGTTATTGGCTGAGCTTAATTTAACAGAGAGGAAGTCAGAGAATGAGTGAATATAAAGTGACACGAACATGTGTCAAGCGGAAACAAATGTTAATTACATGCCTTGATTTTTCTTTGCCTTTACAAAAGGCCAAAGAAGCTCAAGTTTGATATTTATTTTGAGTCAACCAAGAGTATCTTAACACAGCATTTCACAAAAACCTGCAGGTGTTCTGTTTCTGTCTCTACACGTGCTTTCTCCATGTGAGCGTTTTGTTCTTCTGCTTTTGTCACTTCAAATGGGAAATACTGCAAGCTGACACCTTTTCATCTTTTTCAGACTGTGGGAACAGTGAGGGTTTATTACTTGTGATTTAAAATGTGAAAATATCCCTCTTTTACTCCATTTCACTCTACACAAACTGTGTTTTTGTTTACTCCTGTCTTTTGAACTGACGTCCTTCTGCTGGACTGGGACTTAAAGTGCTATACAAGTTTGAGTATTGGTATCTGTCTACATCAATGTGTTTATATACACTTAAATAACCTGGTGAAAAGGGCAAATTAGTGCATGTACCTGAGAGAGAGAGAATTAGAAACCTTCATATTGCTGTTTTGTGTAAACGTGTGTTGTTTCTTTTTGTAGCTTTAATGTTCTATGTGTGTTGTGGGAAAAGGTTTGCATGCTGTACACTTTCTTGTGTGTATATGTGCATGTGTTTTCACACTTGTGCATTTCTATACACAGAATGAGTCACATAATAACCAACTCCCTGCATAGATCCCCTTTTCCTTCTTCCCCTTTGACCCAGTGAAGCCTCCTATAATCTTCCTCATCATTGCCATGCCGATGGTGTCGTCAGTTCCAAGGGTTCTTCCCCATCTCCCCGACCTCCTGGGCAACCCCGAGGGTGACCTAGAGTTGAACCTGCAACCCTTTTCCCATTAGGATCAATACTGAGATCTAAGCGGCCCCGCCAATGTGCCTAAATCCTAGCATAGCATCTCGGGCATACTGATAGGGGTGTGTGTGTGTGTCTGTGTTCTCTTTGTGTGCTGGGAAGTTGAAAAAGAGTGTGTGTGTGAAAGAGAGAAGGTGAGACAGACTTGATAATATAGAAGTAGCTTTTGCCGGCAGTGCTATGGTGGGAGGGAAGGAAGATGAAATGTGCATACTCTGGATATAATGCATGCATGTATGTATGTGCATCTGTTCTCTCTCCCTCTCTGTCTTTGGGTGTGTGTGTGTGAGAGAGATGGAGAGTGAGAGTATTTGTTTTTATTTTTTTTAGGTGACTTTAAAGTCAGACTTTGAAGTGCATGTTGGATTTCCTCATTTTTGTAACAGCTGATGTTTTTGTGTTTTCTTTTTGGCTCCTTTTGACAAGACCTGGGACACCCAGGCACATGTGTGCGCATAGTAGCTCCATACTTCACACACAAAAAGTGTTACTCCTCTTGTTTTCCTTCCTCATCATCTCCTCTCTGTTTCTACAGTTGAGTCCCAGCATCATGGACACAGTTCTGAAGGGCACCTTCAATGTTACACTCAACAACCCTCTGGGTTCCTGCTCTTCCCCCATTGTAGCTCATGGCTCTATTACAGGCTGCAGGGCCACCAATGCTGCTCCGTCCAACTTCGTCACTGCCACCAGCACTGTTTAGAGTTCCCTCGGGGGTCAAAGTTCAGAGGTGAGAGGAGAATGGAGTAAAAGGTTAATCTTGAGGTCATGAGATCTCAATTCATATTCTAAGCAAAACAGATTTTTCATGAATATTTAAAGTTATATCTATTTCTGTTGAATGTATAATAGATAATGACTGAACTTTTCAATTACTGAACTGTAACGTTAATAAGCTTATTAGCTGAAAAAAGATGCAGTTATGGTTAGATAGTCTCTAGATATTGCAGAGGTAATATTATTGCTGTGGGACATGTTAATCTAAACAAGTTAATTATTGCTATTGTGATAATTACAATTGCAGAAGAGCACTCTGTAGCATATTTGAACTCGTTTTGGTTGCCATTGTTTCCATTCCTTGGCTAATTTTAACTTAAGCAGTCTATCAGAATCTGTGAATTTTTATTATCTGTTTGTGTGTGTGCGTGCCTGCATGTGTGTAAGTGATATAACTAACCCTAATGACTAAATGCTATCAAACAAATATGGGGGCTTTGAGCTGTAGATTATGGCAATAGTCTTGTTTTCACCTGTTACAAAATTGCCCTATACAGTTCATTTCAAAGTGAATTTAGTAATTAGAGAAGCTAATAACTTGTGATTTATAAACATAAAACTGATCAGAACGGTATGCTGACTGATTAGCTTATTTGCTTTTTAGTGGTTATAAGGAGCAGTCTGATAGTAAAGTGACTGCTTTTTTCCTCAGTGTTTCAAAATAAAACCCCATATGTAGCCGTTGCTTTCATCATGCTTTACTCTCAGTACCATGGTTGACACTTAAATCAGCTTTATTTGAGGCTCAATTAATGTAGTATGTAAACACCTATGTTAACCAATAACTATTAAATTATATGTTCAAGTTTGTTTTGTTTCCCAAACATATTTTAAAAAAGGAAATAGAAGAATCTGTAGGCACTTTTTGAAAGCAGAATTGACAAGATCCAGTTATCTTTAAATGTAGAGATTAGACAATAGGACCAAAAGTTGGGAACAACTTTATGTGAAATACCTGCAATAAGGACGGTCTGTGAATCTCAGAAGAGTATCAACCCTGAAATAGAAAAGAAGAAAAAAAAAAAAAAAAAAANAAAAAAAAAAAAAAAAACGACTTCAGGAACTAAGGTCTGGGACCAAAATGAGTACCGGTTCCTTGGTATGAGACAAAAGAATGCCTGAGATCATGAACAAGTTCTTGTGGTGCAAAAGTTTCTAATGATTGAAGATGATGGTAAAGTAAGAATCAGTTTTTTTCCCTACTGTGTCATAGTGGCCATAGTGCAACAATTTTGACCTGATTTTTTTTTTTCTGTATTATATTTTGTTATATTGCTCACAGTGGTTATAGTGACAGAAACAACATACATGAGCACATCAGTTACCAAAACTTGCAACTGCATAATAAAAGTGGTAATACAGGATCACATGCAAAAAATGGAAGTTGAGGCTTCATTTGAGCTCTCACCATCACAGCTTACATGGTATGCAGCATCCTGAGGCTATAAGAGCTTTTTTGTAAATCATATTTTATTTAATATCAATGAACCAGTGCATGAGACAATTATTAAAAAAATGCTATTATAATTCCAAAAGATTCTTAGCCATACGTTATTGCTTAGCATGCATAAATCATGAAGCCATTCATTATGTATATTTGTGCTGACTACTGGAGAAACAGGTGTGAAAGTCATATAGAAGACTCATAACTTATGCTACAGTGCCTTTTTAGACAAATATGCTTTGCTCAATCAAATTAGTCCCACCTTTTGTTCAGTACCCCACCACACAGACACATACACGCATGCTGCACCAATGCACAAACAACATACATGAGCACATCAGTTACCAAAACTTGCAACTGCATAATAAAAGTGCAGGTTTGTGATTTGCAGCAAATGCACACATGTACAACTACATGTTTTTGTTAGGTTTTTTTTTTTTGGTTTTTTTTTTGGTGCAAAGTCTGTACAGGTATCATTTAGTACTTTCATCTTGGCTTTCCTGAGCATCCAGATGAGTGCAAGATCTGTCCAGATTTCAGAGTGTCTGACTACAACATAAAATATTGAAAAAATACTCAGATGCCTTGCAGCAGCATTATGTAGAGAGATTGCAGAGTTAAAAAAAAAAAAAAACNAAACGGGGGGCGGGAGAAGCAAGGAAACTGTGATAGGGAATTGTCAAATTTAAGAAAATTAATTAAGTGTGAAGAGCAACTAGGCTACAAGGGCACTTCAAGAAAAGTGTGTAAATCGCTGACCTTCCTTAGTACACAATTTGTCTGGTGATCTGGAGATTTGAAGATCATATTGGCTACTATAATCTCAGTGTCTAACTGCCTAACAGGCAGGGTTTTTTTTTTTTTAATTAAGAACTTTGATGTAGGTGCTGGAAACTCATCCGCACAGAAGGAAAAAAAAGTGAAGGAGGGTGGGTAAGAGCAAACTGCTAGAAGAAAATAGTTGTGAAAACAGTTGAAAGTGACAGAAGTTACCAAGCTAGCATGTCTGGTGTCAGAGAGGTAAAGAGATGGCTGGCTGTGACAATGCAGGCTGTCCAAAGTGTCAAATAAACCGTCTTTACTGGCTGTTACCACTGAAGAGTGTAGATTTGTTTCTCTCCTGATCGTTAACCATAAATCAGGTATTCATGGTGTGTATGTGTGTATGCATGCATGCATGTGTATGTTTCCTCTCCCCTTTTTTCCTTAGTGGAGAGAGAGAGATGTGTGTGCAGATCTGTACAGATGTGATAGTTAGGATGCTGATTTGATTGAAAAAACATTCCCTTGAATGGCTGATTCCACTCTCCCAACACACATGTAAGCACACACACGCACGCACGCACGCACGCTCTCCAATCCCTGTGGTAGATAGTTCCATGCATTAATATCTTGCTGTGTTCAAAATGTCTTGGTGAGCATTCAGAGTAACAGGTTCGGCAGAGTACCATGTCTCTGATTGTTCCTGTGGGCTTTTTAGCCTAATGAGGTGTTTACCCCCTATCATTATTCAGCTGGGAGCAGAGCAGAAGGAGACAGAGACAGAGGGAGAGGGGGAGAGAGAGAGAGAGAGAGAGGACAAGAGAGACAGTGGACGGGAAAAAAGGCAACAATTTAGAGCAAATGGAGATGGAAGGAATTACAGGGCAAACAGATGAGGGGAAAATGAGACTTGTCAAAGATGGAGAAAAATTAGAGGAAATGTACGAGTGGAAAGAAGGTGAGAGGGTTGATAGGAAGGGACAGAAAAGGAGAGGGAGAGAAGGAAAGAAATGCAGGGAAGAGGAAGGGAAAACAGCCTGGTGTTATTTATGCCTCCCTCAGCACTCGTCTTCTTTACCTTTTCTTCCCTGCGAGCTGTTTTACATCAGCGACCTAATTAAATCAAATAAATCACAGTGCACACACACACACACACATACACACCCACACGCACACAAAGATGCGTACACAGCCAGTACAGCCCTTCCTGATACAGGGTTTGTAAAAGATTCTCTCCCCTACCCCTCCACCCTAGATTGAATAAATCTCGATTATGGTGCATTACACGGCACATCATTCATATTGTTTATAGGGCTAAAATATGCAAACAGACCAGAGGCATAAAAGTGATCGATGCTCAAATGGGCCTTTTTTGCTCTCTACCTTCACAACACCAAGCACCGTCACTTACAGATGTCTTGGGTGGGATGAAGACATAGTGGCGCTTATGATGTGTCCTAATGTTGTCCCCTTGTCTTTGACCCAGGCATCCACAATCATCTCATTTATTAAAGCATGCTGTCTGTGTCGTTGGTCATAATTAAATCTAATTAGCTTTGTCAAACCTTGAAGTTGTCCCTGGGAGATTTCTTAATTAGGTAAAATAGAAGCAAGTTCATAAATGCTTCTACTGGTCACAGTAAGATAATGCAGGAAATACATGCAGCTACAGTGTGTTTCCAGGGAATAACTACCTCTGGAAAATAATTGTTGCAGCACAATGATGTACATATGTCCAAGTATGTTGTTTGGAAATATATTGTTTTTACTAAACCAATAATTAAATTACTATTCATAGTCTGTGATGAGCATAGTTAAAAAAAAACAAAACAAAACAAAAAAAAAACAATGATTCAACCACACTACACTGTGTTGGATAGAATTTGGCTAGGTATTTTTTGTTATATATCAAAGTTTGGATTTGAAAGTTTTCATCAGGGCTGAGGAAATATATATACAGTATATACAGTAGATTCATTAAACTTCATTAAGGAATCCTTTTGATTAAAATTGACATTTTAAAGCATTTCATTGTGTAAAACTATTAGAAAATTACAGGAATCTTCACTGCCTGGGGTTAATATGACATCATGCTGCTGCACACAGCTGCACTCTTTCTATAGATATTTTTATTGTCTATTCTGATCCAACTTTTTCCTCAACTTTCCCAAAACTTGTGGTTCTAAATCTCGCTCATGAATATTGACACTGGGTCTGACCTGTGCTGCCTTCGGGTGCACAAGTAAGTTTGCGTACCCTGTTCAGGGTTGTGGGAGAGTAGAACTTACCCATCATGCACTGGGCAAGAGACGAGAGTGCAGCATGGACAGTTTAGTAATCTCCTAAAAAGGTAACACTAGGTACAGTATATGTGTACTATAGGTTGATGTGATTAGCTATACAGCAGCAAGATTTCAAGATTATTGATATGGTTTTATTTTCTGTGTTTTTTACACAGGAACTCAGATGACTGTAAATTGTATTTCTCTAGTGTGTGAAAGTATAGAAGTCATTGGTGAAACTCATCAGAGGTGAAACTTAATCATCATTTAATCATTACCCTGCTGACCTTTTACTCATTTTGTCAATACATGCAAATCTAAAGTGCTATATTTAACCACAACCATCTTGAGATGACAGCCACCGTGCTTGCACATGCAGCTTGGTGTAAAGCCAGATTAGTCTGCGTCTTTAATTAAAGGAGATGTACAGTAGTGCAGGAGAATCAATGCGGAGGTTAACAACTGCTGACAAGGGCAGAAGCAGCAAAGCTTCTTTTAGATACAGTGAGGAGAGGAAGAGCGATCTTCCCTCAATCCATATTTTAATGATTTTATATGACTGCAACATTGTGTAACAACCCGCCCCCACCAGCCCCAATTAATGAAGGCAAACACGTCAAAAATTATCTTAAAAAAATGTTTTGNCCCGCCCCCACCAGCCCCAATTAATGAAGGCAAACACGTCAAAAATTATCTTAAAAAAATGTTTTGCCTTGATGACTGGGTATTGTAGGTTCATGGAACAAACTTTAGATTAACTAGAAAGTCAAAAACATTCCTGTTCTGCAACCTGCCAAATATTAGCTCATCAAAGATATCACCAACATAATCAGGGCATCGTAATTGAATGTGTATCTTCAACCAAAACAACAGAAACAGTAGCAATTACATACTTTTAAAAGGATTTGCAAAATGTTTCACTTTCAAAAGATACTTAAAAAATTGAATTACTGCTTCTCCCCTTCAGTATTTTCTCAGCTTATTCTTTCATTGTTGTGCTGCCTGTTGTGTTGTGCTCTCTTTCAGAGACACACACACATTGTACCCTTAAACTTTAAATTACTTAATCAACAGCATTTTTTCTCCCATTCGCTTGCTTTCACGCAGACTTTCTCGTCTCTTCAGTCTGTACCTTAGCTGTGAGTTGCAACTGAATTATTGAACTCTTCTCTGAGACAACCTGTCCTCCCCATTTAGAAGTTTAAAATTCTTGTCTCATAAAGTTTGTCTGCTGACCTACTTTCAAAGGATCACAACAAAAAAAGATAGTGATTTAAAAAAAAAAAAAGGGAATAATATTTTTCCAAGTTTTGGCTTGTTTCCATAACATATCACTTGTTTTTTCACCACACACCATATCTAGGGAGAAATTCAATATAATTTTGAACGAGAAAAACATAGGACCAATCAAGGAAAACCATAAAGTTTACAGTTGTCAGCTCCTATAAAAAATACTTTGTGTATAATGTTTTTCCATGGAAGAGCTGTCTGAGGATGCTTGCTCCTTTCCAATGACACTACTTCACACACACGCACACACACACACACACACACACACACACACACACACACACACACACACACANACACACACACACACACACGCAGTCCAGACATGCAGTGACTTTCTGGTCTTCATCTCTACACAAGACACAGTACTGTCTTCGCTGAGAACAAACAGTAGCAATAGCAAAAGACACTCATTGAACAGGAAGTGTCCTTTCTATACATTCAGGTTATGTAATATACAGTTTGAGGCAATTACACTGGATCAAGCAATCACACTTCACTTTCTAATACACAGGATTTTTTTTTTCACAAATTCAAGATGTGAGCGACTCCTACTTGCAGTGCATCAGTGTCTTTATCATATGTTGACACCACAGTAAAAAGGCTTATAGTCTTCACTTGGATGATTATCTTAATTATTCTCAAAACTCTGTCAGATTGTGTTGTCACACTACATATGGGTCATCTCATACATCCATGTATTCACAGCACAGATTTTATGCATACAGTCTGCTTTTTTGTTGCATGTATAACATCAAGTAAGAAACCTCAGGAGTAGTAGTTCAAAGAGAGATTCTCAGTGTTTGGAGGAGCAGTAGGAGACATAGGTGGGGAAGCCACAATTTACAAAGAAAGAAAACAAAGTTGTAACAGTAGTGGGAAAAAATGCATAATACAACAGTGAGGATATTAAAAATCCATTAAAGTAGTAAATCTAAAAAGATCCTAATAAAAAGTGGCAATGAAATCAAAACTAGTTCTTTGCGTTGTACTGAAGTACTGCAGTACTGTACGTTATCTCATGTTGTTAACTAGCCACTTCTACATACAGCTTCAGTATACCTCTGCATCTGATGCTTAGTCGGAAAGATCTATCAATATTTACCACGCACTTGTATGTTTGTGGCTGTTTACATTCATGAACGTCCACACACATTTCTCTGAGTTTATGTGCTCCACACCGTGATTACAGCTCGTGCTTGAGGCAGAAATATGTGCTGAGATTGAGGCCGAGACACCAGAAGTACCTATATCAGTTAAATAAAGGACTTGGAAGTAAATGAAGAGGAATGGAAATATGGAGAGAATACAGAACAGAAAGAAAGAAATGAGAACTGCAGGAAAGAAAGAAGGAAAAACAAAGAATGGTAGAAAGAAGGAAATGTAAAAAGGAAAGAATGAAAATAAAGAAGGGGACAATAGAAGGAATGAAATATTGAAAAGGAAAGGCAAAACAACAAGGAAAGAACAGAAAGAACACTATAAGCATGTCTTCTTGTGTGCGTATGTTCACACTGCAGCCTTTTTGCCTGTTGGTGGGTGTGTCAATGTGTGTGTGTTATTGTGACATATTGAATCTTTCCCTAAGCTCTGTTCGCTCCAGTGCAGCAGGGCCTCAGGGCCACTCATCTGTCTTCCTGGTCTTCGCTGTTGGGCACAGCTACGGTGATCCTGATAGGCAGTCATTACCCGAGCCCAGTGGGAGGACATGCCTCATTGGTTCAGAGCAG
This sequence comes from Lucifuga dentata, assembly GCA_014773175.1. Lineage (NCBI taxonomy): Eukaryota > Metazoa > Chordata > Actinopteri > Ophidiiformes > Bythitidae > Lucifuga > Lucifuga dentata. The sequence continues at coordinate 45,894 of VXCM01002745.1, forward strand.
ATTTGAGGGCGGGCTGAAATGAAGGATAAAGAAGTGTGTGGTGGGTTTTATTGATGAGACTAAGGTGTACTCCAGCCACTGTGTCACTTGTTTATGATTCATGGACATACAAAGAAGAAATGAAACATGCAGCAACATGCATGTTCTTGTGCGCGCACACACACAAAACATACATACACACGCCAAGGAAAACAGTCTGCATATTAAGTTATTTATATGTGTGTAGTTTTGTGAGTCTGTAAATTGTTTGCTCGTGTGTGTTAGGATTTATGTATGTGCCATACGCACTAGCGAATCTGTGGACCATGTCTATACATGTCGGCCTGTGTGTGTGTGTGGGGTGNTGTCTGGGTGTGTCTCTTGTCATGCCTATTTAAGCAGCAAGGCACTTTAAATGGAAATGTACTTGACATTTAGGAGGAGATGTAATCAGTGCCCGTTAGAAAGCAGCTGATTTCCCCCTTAGTGCTCCCTTACCACCCTCTCTTTCCCACGGCCACCCACACCTGTGTGTGTGTACTATATATCTATATCTATAGATATCTATATCTATAGATATAGATGTATATCTATAGATATATATATATTTTTTTCTTTCGCACACTTTTGATTTATTTCTATTTCTTTCATATTTTTCAGTCTGGGTTTCTCTCTCCCTTTCAATCTAATTTACCTGTGCGCTCTCTTCTTCTCTCCCCTCCTCCCCTCCCAATCTACCTCCTCCTCTCTTTCCCCATCACGGCATTGTAGTTCAAGAATAGATGTCTGATTTCATTCATTGCCACATTTTGTTGTGCTCATCTCAGTGTCATTATCAAGGCCCCTTCTCAAACAGATAGCAGGAGGATTCTATCACTGAAAATCATGCAAAGTAGTTCAGCGTGTGGAATCAGAGATTTGATCTGTTATGGCTGTGAGGTAGAGAAAGAAAAATAACAGCAAACCAAATTTACATGATTGTGAAAACAGTTGATCTGTCATTATATTTTATTGGGAAGACTTGGAACATTAATTTGAAAATGTAGTCTGTTAAAACTTAAAAATCACCATATTTACACTAACACAATATATTTTCAGGAACTTTGGAAATATGATTTGTATAATAATTGTATATAAAAAGCCACTTCAATTAACCATGTCCTTTGCACTCACATCACTACCCTAGAGTCATCATCTAATTGCAGTCATTCTAAACATAAGGTGTTTACAAGGGTATATGAGGTCAAAACACAACCCTAAAGGCCGCTACATTCAAAAGAAATAAGCCAAAACAATGAAAGAATGGGCTGGTGACCTAGAACACCAGATGCAGCATATAAAAAAAACAGTAGTTGTACTGTAAATGTTACTCCATGCCGGTATAGGGCGCAGAATGATCATGAGTCGCTTGTACCATAGTGAAAGAGACTTAAAATTCAACCAAAACAAAAGTCAGGCTCTGCCCGCTGGCCCTCACACTGATTCACCCGGCCACATTATATCTGGACCAGTTACACCGAGGGGGAGGTAACACAAGTAGAAAAGACAAAAGTTTATCTTGGGGGCTCTGCACAAACAACACTGAATCATCTTTAAGAATGTAAGTTCTACATTGTGTGAAATATATTTGAGCCTTAATGGCTAAAGGCAGGCAGACACTGTATGAGTTACACCTGATTTTACTCTTGATTTGGCAGTCACTGACCAATTCTCAAAGCCAAGCTGAATTTCAGCTTTATTTGCTGTCGTTTGACACAAAGTTTGATGAATGCCACAAAATGCAATGAACTGCCTAAACAATCTATGATTGAGCAATCAGGTGATCGAACACATTTCAGATATGTCAGAAATTTAGGTTTCTATCTTAAAGTTTGAGAAGCCCCATGAGCTGATTTCTTGAAGTCACAGCCTAATTCCCCCAAATTCCTAGCAAAGTCACCCAAATACTTAATTTGCCAACATTTTGGAAAGGTCATATTGTTTTGAACATAAGCGTTATTGGAAATCATCAACAGAAAAAAAAAAAAAAAACTGTCCAAAGGTTTTTTCAGTGTGAGCACCGATGTCGTGGCATGTTGGCCATACTGTGTGATCATACAAGTCACAGAGTTTGGCCGTTCAGAACGACCAATTCACATCAAAGTTCAAAGGTAACACAAACATACAAGATTACTTAAAACCTTACAATGTTAAAGACATCAAGTAATTCTAACTGTGGTTATGGCAGCATTTAATAGTAAATAGGTAAGTCAGTCATAATTATGTAATTTTTATCTGTTCAGTTATTCAGTTTTGTTTAGGGATGGTGTTTTTATTTTGTAGTACTTAGCTTGTTTATCTTCTGTCAAATTATGTTTTCAATTCTTTTGTTTTTCTTCTCTCTCTCTCTCTCTCTCTCTCTCTCTCTCTTTCTCACACATACTTCATCAGGAGACTAGTTAAAGAAAAGAGGTCTGATCAAATTTGCAAAGTACCTTGTTCATCAGTGTCATCCAAGCATCTTTTCAAATGAATTGCGGTTGTGTTGTGACAAAAGCAAACCTTGATCAGCTCATTGTGATGAGCATTTACTTTTTATATCCTTTATATCTCTAACTGATAAAGACCAAGTGTGTTACCAGTTTTTTTTTTTTTTTTTTTTTNTTTTTTTTTTTTTTTTTTGTACACTCCTACTCAACCTGCAAACCTGTTTGTGGTTAGGATAAGAAAGCGTCTCATTTTGAACATCTGAATGTGTGTTGAAGTTTCTCTTGTGTGTGGATTCACTGTCAGGACTTTCATCCAACATCCATATAAAAAGCTCTTTTAGACTCTGGAGTTGGATGGGTGACAGATGAAACTCTAAAGCAAGAAACTGAGTTCATTTCAATTCATACTTAAAATCAAACAACAGCAGTGGTATTATACACTAAGGGATACAATGTTTGAATAATAGAAATGACAGAAACAGATGGTAGAACAAACGATGTTAATTAATAATAAACAGTGGAGAGGTGACTGTAGTGAGGACGCTTCAGTGCAAGTGTGGATATGTTGTGTGATTGCAGAGAAAAAGGTAAGAATGAGAGAATTTTCAGGTCAGCTGAGTCTGTAGCTGCTGAGGAAGAACAGCAGCTCTTTTAGCTCCTATAATAATGAGCCCTGATCTGACGAGAACAGTAGACTCTGAAGAAAAGAAAATGTTTCATAAAACAACTCCTGTCAGCTTCTTCTTGTTTATTTCTTTGCTGTGTTTATTCATTTATCCTCTGATTACAGATTTCCATTTCTTTCTCAATCTCTTTGTGAAATTGTGCCCAAGTGACTTCATTGGTGTTTACTTGTGCATTTCTCAAACAAGGGGCAGATTGTCAGATAATTACATTTCTGCAGAAATACAAAGCAACATGTACTTGGAAAAAGAATTTTGAAGTTAAAATTTAATACATTTCTTGCTGTCTCCATCAGAGATTGATTTCCGGTGATGTATGAAGGGCTTTGAGGCATCAGAAATTTGAAGGTCAAGTAGATTTGCTGATTCTTCCATCCAAGCAATGTGGAAGATGTGATTTTCTGTTCTTTCTCTCTGATTATTTAGTTTTACTGTCAGCATGTCAGGAGTTTTTCAATCAATATGCAATCAGGAGTGAGGTTGAACTAAGGATAAGTTGTACACACAGCTTCTGTTTCTGTAATGATGAAGCAAAATGTGTTGACATGAGCTGGAACGTAGTTTACATCAGTGTCATTGCTGTGTCCTGTTTAAACCTTGATTTTCAGCAGATGGAAATTCTGTTTGAATTATTTTCTTGTTCAGTCGCTCTTTATCCAAAATTGATATGCCACCATCCGATAATATTTGGCTGCACTTGTGACGGAAACGAGATGAATACTAATCATGTACTGGTTTTCATCTTAAAATCAAATAAAGTAATAAAAATAAAATTGTCACAGAAGGACAACAATGGCAAACACATGCAGAGTTTGAGATACTGTATTACATTAATTCCTGCAATCCATAGCCATAGGTGATTCTGAACCCTGATCTGTTGGCTTGAGTTGTCAGTCTTGTTTTTGGCTCAGATAACCACACTTACCTTAGGGACTATAGGGTTCAAAGCTAAGGCTAAGCTAAGGCATATGAATGTTTCAGTAAGCCTCGCCTTTGTTTTGTGAGTGTTTATCTAGTCTGAGTCTACACACAAGCTGCAGTATGAGACAACAGATTCAGACTTAATGAGGCTGGGCTATGTCAAAATACAGGATGAGTGTGCTATATCAATTTTATATATAAGCTGCATTAATAATAAAATGTGTCATCCCAGTGTCTGTGAAAATTTACATCACACTTAGGGTATGATAAAAAATAAGTTAATAATGTTTCAGTGCCTTTGACAGACTTTGATAAAAGGAAAACGTTCTTAAGTCAAATGTACAGCAGCAGTACAGACTTATTGATTTCATAACATGAGAGGTAGGTCAGAGGTATGTCATGCTATTGTAACCCTAATGCAGAATATAAAGCGATGTGACTCTATTCAACAAATTCAGCATACTGAAAACCAGAAGATGCAATTTTTATTAGTTATTAACTAAACTTCACTTTAAAATTAGTTGCAAATGGCAAAAGATAACATCTCAAAACCAAAGGCTAGAAGAAATGTCTCTGTAGTTTGTTCAGTAGAATAACAATAGTTGAAAGAAATGAAACTGAATCAAGGAAAAATGTGCATGAAATATTGAAAAGACTAAAAGATAAACAAACGGCAGATGTCAGTTAAATTTTGGCAGACCTGCAATGGAATGTCTCTGCTGGGGCAAACAGAAGCAATGTTTCTGAATGGTGAAAAAAATGTTTGAACTAAAGGAAAACTTTGTTTTGGATTTCACTGGTGTGGAAATATCAGTTTTTATTTCAGTCATCAAGTGGCTGGATAAAACATTTATGTCATTAACAAGACATGTATTGACATCTCATATATCATTCCTGGGACCAAGAAACATTCAGGTGTGTGTGGGTGTGTGGGTGGCAACAGTGGATAGGTGACCATTCTATCATTCTATACAAACTGTATATAAAATTGGGTGTGTTTTAATTTTGCCATACATGTGTATTTTTTGTGTTCATTGTATGTTCATTCATGTAGTATTAGGAGCTGCCATTGTTATAAAGAATGCGTTACTTTTTTTTCTGTCAAAAAACCCTCAGAGTCAAATTTATCTGCAAAGATGTACACAGCTCTAAGACTGGGTCAGGGCTCCTCTATGAACAGCTTAACTGATTTAACTTGTGTCAGTGAGGGGCTGAAGCAGCGATTTGGCTCCAACCTGGAATTTTTGACCCAAATGAGAAAAGTTTATCTGGGACAAAGCTGAAATTGTGTAGCCTGAGATAGGCTACACAATTTCAGCCTGAATCAGCATTTAGACTTATTTTGCTTCATTCTAGGAAGTAAAATGCTGATCACTGCAGACTTATTATAACTTTGCAGGCTTATTATAACTTTGCATCAGACGTGTTCAAAGTAACGTGTTTCCAGGTTGTATATATTGGGCTCGAGCATGCATGATCGCTGGTATGGTCCTTTAAGAACATATCATTTTTAAGGACAAAACAAATGCATATCAACACATCAGGTCACACCACATATACAACACAGCTCAAGGTCTTTACCAAAATCTGATAAGCTGGTTTTAAGTTGAGAATAGGTACTGGACAGTCTATAATTAGTTTCCTGTTTTGTAATAATAATTCATTATCTTTTGAATAAAAGCTTCAGGTGGTGCTTTCTCAAAAAGCTTCAGTAAATTATTCAGAACACAAAAGAATTCCTTTAGATACAGGAGGTATAGTAGCATGCTCTGATGGCCATGATTAAGAAGGAGAATGTGATTTTCTTCATGAAAACAATTTTGTTGCTGTGGAACATTTCTCATTCCTAAAAGCCTTTGCATCAGAAGACAGAGAGGAAGCTAATGAGAAAGGGAGGTGGAGGGTGGGGTGGAAGAAAAAGCTTTTTTCCAAAACCCTGAGATACAGAATGGGAGGAAAAAAGAGGAAGAGGAATGCCAACCATCTGCTGTCAGGTCATTTGTAAGGATTTCTGAGTTTGAAAGGCTAAAGGAAGGAAAAGGAAAACAAATATCTGCTCTGCTTGTGCTGCTTGTTACTTTATTACATCTAGTAGAACCAATTAATCACCATAATGCATTTAACCAATTATGGTAGATTTGATCTGGCTGCAAAGCTAATTCAATAGAGATCCTTAGTGATTTATGAGAGCCAGTTTATTGTTGTGCTGGTTTGGATGTATGATGTCCAGTGGGAGAAAGCTGAGACGCTTTAAGGAGACCTCAGGAAACGTCTCAGCTCTTTCATTAAAACATAAATTTAAGATTTATTTAAATCTCTTGAACCTAAAACAAAAGTATACCTTTATGTATTGGGTTTATTAACCCTGGGATCAAATGATTAACAAGAGTGCTTGTTCTGTTGTAATTTATCAGGATAAGCAGATGTAAGGTTATTGCATATTAAGTTCTAGTTGAGTAATACATAAAATTTTAAAGTTTGAGAATTATATACCATAAGGTGCGATAAAAATAGAGCTCGAATTCAAGTTTAAACAGATGTTTGGTGTGTAAGTGTAAGCTAGACAATAGAGAAAAGATAGCAATGAAAAAAGATAAAATGAAGTTATGGCATTATAAAATGTTTTTAAGAACAGATCAAAGAAAACGAAATAAGTCTTGTGTTTAGATGAAATACGTCTGACTCAACTTGAACAACCATTAAGATTTTTTTTTTTATAGTAGAGAAAGCATCTTTGTAGCTAACCAATCATTTCTATAAACACTCACTGATGTGTAGCTATAACAGGTGATACTAGAAAAGTAGTATCATCTGTTATAGCTACACATATAACATATATATAACAGGTGATACTACTAGAAAAGAGTATTCACTAAAGCTGTTGATATAAAATTCCCTTTTTAACATTTTGTGCAGTTTTTTTTTTTAGTATCAATATACAGTATCTACAACAAGATAAATCATTTTTGTCTTTGTGAATCTTCAACTAATCCTCCATTTTACATCAGATTAATACTTACAGAAACAGCAGCCTGCTCATGTACAAGTAAAACACACTCAAAAATGGCCACTGAGTCTTACTTTAATCAACTGGTGTTTAAGCACTAATACAAAATTCTGAACTTTAAAGGCATTCATTGTGGTTGATTTTCAGCTTAGTGCCACTCGTGTCATCCATGTGCTTAAGGAGAGCTCTGGATTGATAACTAAGGTCATTCAGGGAACTCGGCCAACTGTTTCTATGTTGCTTTAGACGATGGAAGTACAAGCCTGACCTGTCATGTGACCTGTCATTAATGTGATTAACGATATATTAATGTAATTATATTACAGTATATTTTGCTTTTCATTTGGTGAAGTAAGCTTGTAATTGCACGGCTAAAAGAAGGAAAATGTACAGTTAATTATAAACAGTAGAATGTTTTTTTTTGTTTTGTTTTTTTTTTCTGATTATTGCTATTAGGTCAGTTTCACAGATTTTTTTCTTTTTTTTCTTTGTTTCACATATTTTAAACACAGATGTGCTTCCATCAATCACCTCATTCCTCTCTCTCCTGCTCCCTTTCATCCCTTTTCCAGTTTTCCCTCTTTATTTTTTAAATTCATCCCTTATTTCTGTGTTATACATTATTGTTTTAGTATGTTTCATCTTTCTTTGCTTGCAGATTTCACTTGTCTTTCTTTCATGCTCTTTACCCTCCACACTCCATTATCTTGGTTTCTTCTCGTCCTTTGCTTGCCTAATGTGCCCTCTCCCCAATATACACTCATACACTTAAATATTCCTACACACACACGATTCAGTTTTGCCAGCTTGTCGGAGTGTGACTGATTGATTACTACCCAGAAGGCTTGGCTTTGTTGATGTCAGAAACAGGACAGGTACCCCAGACCACAGGGGGCACATCAAAGATTGATGTCTCTCTCTTTCTGCCTCCCCCCTTTTTATCTTTCTCCCTCACTTTTTCTCTCCGTCTTTATCGTAAGTCACATACATACGATTGACCCCACTGGTCATTGTCAGTGCTTTTATAGTTTCTTAGCTAAGAAATGTCTCCCCCCCANTGCCATGGGCCATCAGTCATAAATTGTGGCCACTCACTCACTCACTCACTCACGGATGTTTGGTGGACAGTTGGAGCTCGTCCAATCAGGTTCCTTGCATGTGAATTAGACTGGGTGCATGTCCAATTACTTGCTTGCATGCAAATGAATTTGCTCAGTGCTGGCAGCACTTAGTATAAATTTAAGCAAATCAATTTGAAATGAAAACTCCCAACCACTGAACACATAGGTGGAGACATGCAGTTGTAGGCTATGTTCAAGTTGATAATATACAGTAGATCTGTTGAACCATTATAGACTACTGCATAGGTGCACCATTGCTTGCTTTTCTCTGAGCAGACTAATGCATCAGAGGACATACGATATGAGTGAATGCTGACACAACATTTAGTGCTTGATTGTGTCCACCTGCACAAAGTACTTTGTGCTGCCTTTTTCCTGTGTTATTTTTTACCAAAAGTTGTCCCAAGAGTTCCAGTAAGAAAAATTGCACCTCCACACCTTTTTATGTTGCAAGTAGGGTAGCAAGGAACCTTTTTAACCAGCCGGCTGTCTAATGTCCACATGTTCATGACCCAGATCAAGCAATTTCCATGGGATACTGGGCGAGGTGTGCAGGGGAGAGTTCATATACATCAAGAAGCTTCATCTCTTTTCTCCCTCTTCTTGTCCAAATGTGTCAGAGGATCCCATCCTCCTTCTCTCCCCGCCCCTCCTCTTTTCATCACTGCAACTTTTCAGGAGGCACTAATGATCTGATATGGGATCTGCCCTTTACTGCCCCAACCAGCTGTAACACAACACATGCAATAATAATAGCTGATGTGGGACCACCCATTCTTCACCCTCAGCCAGATGTTCTGGGGCACCTGGAAACTTAATGATCTGACCAGGGAGCTGAACCCTTGACACCTTGACCAGTTCTTTCTTCCATTTCTACCTCCTATACCACTTATACAATATACAAACCACACTCCATAAGTCTGGTACAGGCACACAAACACACTCTGGTGCAGCTGAGACAGTCAGTGTTGACTTTAGCAAGGTTTATACTTGATGTTAACTAAGCATAAGCTTCAACCCACAGTTTCTATGACAGTGGTGTTGCTCACATACTGACTTGCATACAAATCTGGAGGATTAAATACTGTATCCACCAGGGGCAATGCGAGGGCAAAAAAAAATTTGGATTGATTGATCACCAGAACACCTTAAAACTGTGTGCTGTCTGAGCAGTCTGGTTTTACTCCAAAGAAGTCAACCATCAACCGCATCCTAGCTCTCAGGGTGCTCATTGAGTGCAAGCATGGATTTCAGCAGGGCTTTTTGGCAGCCTGTGTTGATTTTTGCAAAGTGTTTGACTCAGTTGATCAGGATGCTCTCTGGGATGTCCTGAGATTACATGGCCCCAGTAAATGCTGGATGTCATGGCTGACCTGTACTCTGGTGCTGTGAGTGCTGTGCGGAGTGGGGACAGAGTCTCTGACTTCTTCCCAGTGAATGCTGGGGTTCGTCAGAGATGTGCTCTGGCCCCTTCTCTGTTCAGTGCTTGCACGGACTGGGTGTTGGAAAGAGTTGTGGCATCCAGTGACTTGGGTGCATTTATTGGTGGTTTACCGACCTTGACTTTGCTGATGATGCTTGATCTTTGTGGAGTCAATGGATTTCTGGTAGGAGCTCATGAGAAGCTGAGCGAGGAGTCAGAGTGCCTGAGTTTGTGGGTGTCCTGGATCAAGACTAAGATCCAGGCTTTCAATGACTTCTTGGACTATGTCTGTAAGCAGGGAGAGTGTCAAACTTATTGAGAGATTCACCTACCTCTGCAGTGACATTCATGTCTCTGGGAGCTCATCCTATGAAGTTGAGAGACATCTAGGGCAGGCCTGCGGGGTCATGGGGGTCGCTNGAGCTCATCCTATGAAGTTGAGAGACATCTAGGGCAGGCCTGCGGGGTCATGGGGGTCGCTAGACCAGGGTGTATGGTGTTGCCGATATCTCTGCAAGAAGATGAAGGTCCAAGTCTTTAGGGTCCTGATTCTCCTGGTCTTACTTTATGGTTGTGAGACCTGGATGCTACCTAGTAACTTGAGACAACGACAGGATGTCTCCGGTACTCGGACTCTCCGGAAAATTCTTGGGCACCGCTGGTTTGACTTTGTGTCGAATGAGCAGTTGCTCTGGGAGGCCCGGATGACACCAAAAACCAGCATTGTGAGGGAATGCCAGTTGCGACACTATGGCCATAGGGCTTGTTTTTCTGAGGATGATCCAGCATGCAGGTGCCTCATTGCTGAGGACCCCAGTGACTGGACCAGGCCAAGGGAATGCCCACATAACACCTGGCTGCGGCAAATGGATGGGTACCTCCGCGAGGTGGGGATGGACCACGGGTCTGCCAGGATGGTTGCCGACCAGGACCTGGGGCGTTTCAGTCCCGTGGATGTGGCAACGCGCAGCCCAGTGCATGCTTGTGACCTGACCAGCATACCGTCTCTGCCTTGTACACATAAATATATTAACACATCAATTTTTATGGACATTTTAAGACAAAATAACTGAAGTGATTTTGTCTTCATAGCCAGAACTTTACTTTCTCTCACTCTCAAATATTGTGTACTCCCTCCACATACCTGCAATATAGCCACACTTCCCTAATTTTCTTCTTCCAGTGTCTCTCACTATTACTCACACAATCACTAATTCGCTGACGGCATGCAGTATGTTTTGCTGCATTTCATTGCAATGCTGAATCCATAATGTGTATGCTCAGTAAAGCATTCAGACAAGGTGAGCATGATAAAGTAGCTTGTGAAAGTCATGCTGAGAAATATTTTGTTATTTTTGGAGTTTTTTTCTCTCAAAGAATAACAGTGTCCTGTCTGAGCTGGAGAAAGTGAGAGGAGTGAGGGGCACTTTATTAAATCTTTCCCCTTTAAATCATTTTGAGGGATGTTTATCCTATGTGTTGGTCTCCATCTCTGTTTCTCACTGGGTATGCATTTTTGGACAAAAATATATCTGAACATTTGTTTATTCTTGCTCTTGCATATTCAGCTATATAGAAACTTTAACTTGTCTCTTCCATTATGGCCAATGGCTCTGCAGGAAGTGTGTCTGTAAGCTTCACAAACCCCCTGCAGAGCTAAACTCAGTGTGGAGTAAATCCCCAGGCTTTTCTCTCTGCAATTGATTACTCGGCACATGCTCTCTCTCTCTCTCTCTCTCTCTCTCTGGCACACACAGGTCCATATCTTCCCATAGCTTTGAATGGCATGCTGTGTTCTGTTCCACATTCCTTTAACAACCTTGAACATTGTCCTCATATAGCTTTATAAACTAATTTTCATTTGACCCATTACATAAATTAGCAAAACATGGATTTAAACAGATTATTTTTGGCCGATTACTTCTCCTTGCATGTTGTCAACTTATCTTTCTGGTCAACTTTAATGGAACAGAACATGTCTGTGGAGTGAAATATGAAATTTATTATAGTAACAAATTTCTGTTTACCACTTTCACACTTGCATAACTTCAGCTGATCTGATACCATTTCAGGCTAAAATTTAACAATGGCTGAAAATCATTTTGGAGCAGTAAAAGTCACATTTTTAAAATCGTGGATACAATATTTAATTTTAATGTTATTTTGTTAGCCAAGTCTAAGTTCAAAAATAGGGGAATACATGTTTATGTTATTTACCTAATATACTGGCTAGAAGAAAAATAAATCTAAAAAAAAATCTAGAAATAACACAAGACATCAAAGTGTAAAGTGATTTTTAGTATAGTGAGTTGTAAATTGGCTTGCAGTTTCTGCATTTCAAAAGGGTTTTCAGCCAAATAATGAGATTTAAAAATGATAATAGAGATGATCAGTGCTAATGAGCACAGTTTCAAGAAGAATTCTATCCAACCATGAAATTAAGGATCAGTGTCAGGACAAATTGGGTTACAATTACTGTGGAAGTTTGCTGCATGGTGACAGTATCTCTTAGCCTGGATTTTATATCCAAATAGAGTAGAACATGGATAAGTTGAACTCTTTCTCAAACTATGAACTTTGAATAAAATATGTGGGCCATTCAACTAAAAACCTTTTACCACAATAAAAGGAAAAGTGAGATGGTGATACTTTGCCTGCAGAGAGTCAGGTATTTGAGTATTGGCAGCCACCTTTCCATTAAGTTTTATAAAAAGTAGGAATGTTAAAAGTAAAGTAAGTAAACACGATGTTCAACTTAAGGAGAAAAGGAACAGAATGTGTTTCACCAGAGGGATCTGAAGTGAGAGGGATCTGGGCGCTGTCATATGGGCTGATTACCTGAAATGTCATCCAACCAAATGTGTGCCTGCAGGAAGGCGAAGAAGATGAAGCTAAACTGTGGGTGAAACATCATTCCAAAATCCTCCTCCCTTGTGAGAAAAGTATGGAGAGTCTGATAGTTTGAAGTCGGATCACAAGCGAAAACACAAATCCCCATTATTGTGCAGTGAGTTCAGAGTCCATTTCAGACAGTGTAATGTTAATAACATCATCTGCCACAGCCACCATTTGCTTTTCAAGATGTGAAATGATCTGTATTTGGATCTGTATTGCAAATGAACCCCTTCTGTTGTTTTCCAACCACATGTAAACGACATGTCACACCTCCATAAACCTTTGTGAGTCACCAGAAGGCTGCCATGGGGCAAGACACACTTTTGTCTCAGATTTTGGCATAAAAATCTGATTCCATATTGAGCTGGATTGGCAATTTAAATTCCATTTCAAACCATATTGTGAATACAATCTACTAGATGCATGAACATATTGTAAGAGATGTGCCAAATTCTATCCAACCATATGTGAAACAACAGAGGGATCAGCAGAGAGAGGGCTGTTGGTGTAGTCCTGCAGTACTGATGAAGACAATAGAGCCAGTTTCCATCTTAAGCTTACATTGGCAAAGCTTTATATTGTTGTACCATGTCATGGTAATTCAGTATGGTGACATACTGTAAAAGTAAATAATTTTCATTATTTAAGTTTTTGTTCACACTCTGGTGAACAAAAAGCTTAATTGAAAGATTATACGTGAAAAATCTCCAACCTCTTTCTAAAACTCTTCTGTTCATGTCAAAAATGCATCATTCCATCATGCTAAAACATGAATGAGATACAAGATTTTTACCTGACAACAGCTAAATTGTCTGAGTTTGTCCCAATGCTGAACTTAGTAGCTACAGTTACAAATAAACATATAGTGAGTAAAAAGTACAATATTTCCTAATGAAATGTAGTTCAGTAGAAAATTAGTGTTTAATGGGCAGATATACAGATTTTCCATGTTATTATTTTCACTTAGGGGTCTATTTTAAACCTTTGAAATGCTTTAATGTACAAACATATACTGATCCACTTCTACTTACCCTTGATAGCAAAACCAGGCTGTTTCAGCTACAGTCTCTTTAAGGAACTCTTCCAAGAGCCCACTCTGTTCTGATACCAAAATAAAAAGTATGGCTTTTTAAAGTGCAGTACTTCAGTAAGTGTAGTCAGTGTTACTTTACATCTCTGCTTATATGTGAATATCTGCTTTCATGAAATTGTGATCTGATTACTTCAAAATAAAAACCATATATTTCTTCTTCACGGTCTTGCTGTATTTATGACATCTGAGAACCAACTAACAGTAAACTGTTACCACATCTTCCTTTAGCTTTATTAAGCAGTGAGAAGCCTCAAACAACCTTATGTGAGTGACCAGAGGATAAGATGCTGAAATAGAATCAAGGTGTCATCCCAGAGGGCTGATGGAGCATCAAAAACTCTTGCTGCAAAAACAACATATTGCTTCATGTTTTAATTGGAGCAAGTTAATGGTCTGTGAAATCTTGTCTATTAGACACGAAGACAAGCTGTTCTGATTTAAAAAGAGAGAGAGAAAGATAGAGAATATAAAAAGTTAGATTTTCAGTCTCTCTGGCCAAGCCTTTAGGCTGCTGTTCTTTATTATCGACAAACTTTATTTTTGCTTAGACATCTTAGAAAGTTGAAAAGAAAACTTATTTAACAGTGACACGTTACTGCATTGATAAAACAACCGAGCTATTATCACACCGCTTGTACAACATGGAGATGGAAATTTTGCAGGTAGATAAATGGAGAGGACAAGGGGTAATCTGAGGATAGAGGATGACTGAGGTGTGTATGAGTGTGTTGGGGGGGGNAGTGGAGTTGGGGTTAAATGCATTTGTCTTTATTGATGTGTTACATGAGGACACGTGTGTTTCTTGGGAACACTGGAAAAGCTGGTGTGATAGAAATACAGTGCGTCTATCAGCTATCAACACAGGTATTACAGTAGCTTTCTGAATATTTCAGCTTCACACACACACACACACACACACACAAAGAGCCACGAGCGGGAAATGAGGCAATTCGATTAGGATGACATACATCATTCCTTGATGGAGAAGTTCATTTTACACCTCAGTCAATATACAGCAATATTGAATTATTAAGTTTCTGTGCTGTTTCCTCCAAATTAAATATAATTATCATTTTATCACTGTTGCAGGAAACCCTGTTATTCTACCACTGCTGACGGAAACATCCAATTTCACAGTTTTTTGTCTTTTTTTTTTCAGGAGCTTTGATATTTTCTGTCTGGTTTCCCTGTATGTTTGGTATAATAGAACATGGTGTGTTTGTGTGTATCAACAGTGTTTGGGGTTATGAAAATTACATATAGCTAATGAATCGGGATGTTGGAGGTGAGAAATTGCATATTATTAGCCCCTTTTTGCTAAATCTTTTTGTATAACATTCTTTTTGACTTTTTCAATATTCACAGAGGGATTTAACTTGAAGAGGCTGTGTAGTATTGCAGCGTTAAGAGTCAGAAATAGAGATGGAGATAGAGTAAGTTAGAAATAAATACAAAAGCAGGTTTTAGCTGTTTGTATTCTGAAGAGGGCATTTGAGAACAGAGCATGAGACTCAAGAGAGTGTGAAAAGAGAGAAAAGAAAGAAGAGCCACAAAGTGATAAAACCAATGACAGGGTGAGGAAGAGCAACGAGAGGTCTGAGGTTTGTATTTAATCCTCCTGCTGTTTGTGTCTGCAGCTCTCACAGGAACACTAAAGCTTCCAGGGAGAGACGTCTTTATTACCCTGTATCCCCACACCACATTTAACCTGCTCTCTTCTCTTCTCTTCTCTTCTCTTCTCTTCTCTTCTCTTCTCTTCTCTTCTCTTCTCTTCTCTTCCTTGCCATTTTCTGTTCTACTTTTCTCCTTTATTTATGGATGTTTCTTTTTTTCCCATCTTTTGCAGCACTCCTTAACATATATTCACAAGTCTTTTCATTGTAACAATAGATCTGATTAGGCAGTGTGAGAGGCCCCATACTTTGATTAATTCAGTTTACACAAGCTACTTATTCTACTCATACCCCCACTCACTACACATTTGTCTTCCTTATAACCTTGGTGTGAGCCATGTCTGATGGTAGTACCTCTCTGTTATCCATGTGTGTGTGCATTTATCACTTTCCTTTCCTCAGCAGATTATTGTCTGTGTGTCTACATGCACATTTGTTTGAATCTGTCTTTGGTGTGCTCTTATGTATGTATGCATGTGCTTTATTGTGTGAAGTGGTACATGAGAAGTGTTGCCTGCTGGTTAAGAGCCTGAATGTTGAGTGGCTGTATAGATCAGGAAGATGGTGGCCTTTATGTGGTGCTCAGTGATCGGTCTTTCACAGCATGTGCGGTGATGTGCAGTAAACTTGAAGTGTGCTTTTTATTTGAGGTTGAATTGAGGATGTAGCTGGTAAAAGTTGTTCTATTTGTCCTTAGTGGTCAATGTCAGCAAACAGGCTCTTTAAATTGTGATCTGTATATTTACCTGCTGCATTGAGGCTTTCGCTTGTAACATGCAGTGGCTTTAAATAGACTCTGAAAAGGGCAATCAAATGATTTCATCTCAGAAGATTCCGCTTAAGTAATTACATTGATCACTGAGAGCTTCTTTTCATTTGGCGACTCTAGTGACTTTCATCCAATAATTTTCCAAATGTATAATGAACATAAAAAGTCAGCAACAACAACAAAGAACAACCCTACAACATCCTGCCTGGCTGGACTTACCACTTCCTGACAGAAATTCCTGCACCTCTTTTAATGCTGCTGTAGGCCTCTTTGTAGCCTCCCTGAGTTTTGCTTGTCATCAGTGTTCGAGAACTTACCCTGTCAATATCCACTTCCCTTTTTCATGATATCCTTCACAGTGATGCATGATACTGTATGTCTGCTGTCTTTAAAATTCCTGTATGCCTCTTTCCTGATTTGTACTTTTCAATAATGTGCTCCAAGACGCTGTGTCAGCTCCTTGCAGGCCATATCATAATACTATAGGAATGGCTACAGGAACAGCTATAAATTTTTGGGTTAATTAATCCAAATCACTTTCAATGATGGCAGGTATGATGTGAACAGGAAAACCCTGAAAACAGATTTAGACCCATAACAAAACTCATTTGAAGACAAAGTCCATCCTCCTTTCTTTCTTTATAAAGAGTTCAATGACACTGTATAGTATTTCTACAGTAAGGTCCTTCTCTGAAAGGTTTTGCCAGTAAATCCACTTCTTCTCCTCCTTCAGCCATTGTGCGTTAAAAAACAACAGGGCTAAGTAAAAAGCTAAACAAAAAATCTAAAGCACTACATCTAAAAATCTAAACGTCACGAAAGGAATTTTAAATAAATCTTAGATAATGCTACATTACGTGCTAGCTTGTTTTACTTCAATTAGCTAACTGGCCCTCTTCTTCTTCTGATGAATTTCTGGCAGGCTGTATGCTCCATAGCGTAATGCAGTCCTCCACTAACTGGCCCTCTGATGACGTAGGCCAAGGCCAGCTGGAAGACCCTGGTGTGTCAAATAACACGCCCAACTTGGCAAGAAGAAATCTAATTTTTCTTGAAATTCTTGAAATCTAATTGGTTAAAGAATACAACAATCAACAGCATTGTCCCATTTGCTTGAGTAGCAGAGGGGATTCGCTCGAAATTCTGAAGGCCTCAGGGTAGATTTTTCACCCGGAGACAGCACATGTGGAAAATCTGATTGGATAAAAGTTCTAATTTATATGAGCTGGGCTGAAAGCAGTGCAACAGAGGGAGAGAGTAGCAATGAAATGACATTAATAACAAAACTGATGGGAACAAACTGTAAAATACATATAGCACTAATTAAAATATATATTAAATTATAAACATGTAATTTTCTGATTCTGACAACCTCTAGGCCATCAGAGAAGGCCTTTCTGGCCCTGACAGCCCACCTCTGTTATAACCTACAGATAATGTCCTTGCCCTCAGCTGTCACTGGCTTGTGTGTTGCGCTCGAAGGTGTTGAAAACTGGTTATAGATGCTGGCAATTCCGAAGGCCACATTTAAACACACACACACACACACACTTTTCCCTGAGGGTATGACCAGTGGACAGTGAATCAAAGGATGCTGAGAAACAGTCGGCTATGACACAGATTGACTCAGACGGCTGTGTTCACCACCTTTTCATTCCAAACAAGAGAATAAACCTGACATTATATTGCTTTATGCATCCACAAATACACAGCATTATACCTGTAATTTTTCTGTATTCAAAATGAATCGGTATCATCTCAGGGACTTGTTTATATTTAATTGTTTTACTTTATGCAGATCCACTCTTCTCTTCTTGTTAAAACCTTACTTGAAGTGATGGATAATTGTTTGCGCCTCCACTTTCAAAGAATCATAACATAGTTTTTGGCTGCGTGGGTTGACAGAAATCTTCCCATTTTGTCCTAGAAACCAATTATTTCTTTGTTTGAATAAATTTAGTGTTGATAGCTTACAGCAGAGTAACTTCAATTCATCACTTTTGTATACTGACCCTAAACTCACAACATTTTCATTGGAAAATAATAAGTGATGTTAAATAACACTTGTTTGTTATCATTTCTTTCTCTCCATCTGTTTTCTGGCGCTGTACTTTGAAGTCAAAACAATTCACATAGAGTCACTTGATTGGGGCAAAATCTCGCACACGCACACTTGCAGAAACACATAAATTACATTTTCCATCTGTTTTACTGTGAAACTGTTTACTTTGTCAGCTGTAGAAAATAAATGCTGCAGGGGTTTCAGTTTGTCATTCATGTGTCCTGTCTGTATGGATTGAGAGCTGAAAATGCTGCTGTAGATGCAACACCCACATCCTTATCCAAATGTGTAGAAAGAGGCACAGTGATGCAGACATCAGCAGTTTAGTGAATCTCTGCATGCATTGAGAAATAGGAGGACTTGAGGGAAAAGGTCAAAGCAATATACATTTAACATGTCGTGAGGAGAGGCTTTCTCACCTTCTGGGGGCATGGTGACTTTTTCACACAGTTTTACACTTTACACTAAGCTGTCTTTTTTTCTCCTTAAGTCAGGGTTGGATTGGCCGTTAAGAGAGGCGGGATTTTTCCCGATGGGCTGCACAATACAATATTAATTAAAATTAACTTAAACTAAGCAAACATAATTTTTTTCTTTCATAATTTTCTTGGCGTANAATATTAATTAAAATTAACTTAAACTAAGCAAACATAATTTTTTTCTTTCATAATTTTCTTGGCGTAGAGAAACAGCAGACAGTTACGGACTTATTCGCCCCACCTAAAGCATCATTGGCATTTTCATCTAGCCATCCGACAGGTTAGAGAGGTTAAGGTTAAGGTTAGGCACCTTAAAGCTAGCTAGACACCTTAAAGGCCCGGGAAATATTTGGGTCCCAATCCGACCCTAATGTAAGTGTTAATTTACATTGTGTTTTTTTACTTATGTATATCGCCATATTTTAGCTACAGCATTTTTTCAATTTTGTAGTTTACCAATAAATAATGTTAAAGCATCATACTGGTGATCATGCATGCTTGAGCCCAGTATATACAATCTGTATACACATTATGTTACTGACAACCTTTTCCCAAAGTATACTACTTTAGCGGTAAATTTCAGAATTTCTTTCTTACCTTCCAGACTGCTATTGGTTTCAGTTAATTCCAGTACGCTATTAAAATCGAGTTGCAAAGACTTGACACACGTTTGGGATGCATAATCTGTCACAACAAACAAGATGTGTATTGTTTTTTTTTTTTTTTGACGAAGTAACTATTTAACTGGTCCAACATAGAGTTGCAGGGATGACAATTTATTTCTCCGCCAGGAAATATAGTCCCAGGAGATGATGGCTTTTACTGAGAAATTAAGATGACTGTGCCTTCTACGATCATGCAAAAGTGTTAGCAGGCAAAATATACAGTTTCATGTTTTGGAAATTGTTTGTCAGTAAAGTCACATGTATGTAGGTTGTATATATTGGGCTGAAACATGCACAAATGCTGGTATGGCCCTTTAACTGCAAACGTAAGTCTGCAAACTGATGAAACTGATGGTATCTTCAAGTCAGTTTGGAATATTGTAATTAAGAGATGAGACAATATCCTCATGAAGCTATAATTTTTATTATTGTTATTTGTGATATTTATAATATATAGTGAAATGTTTAATTTTTTTATTTCTATTATTTTTATCTATTTTTTTTAAATTGGTTTATCCAATATGAAAAAAAAAAAGAAAAACACCATCTAATGTGCAGTGTTGTTTGTGTTGCTGGAGTAAACTAAATAAGCAAGCTGTCTTTATTGAAAGAATAACAAAAAAGCAATTTTTGTACTGCATCCACTTTGTTTGGACCAAAACCACTTACATCATAACTCTGAACTTCCCAACTCTGAACTTCCTGGAGGACTTGAAGGCACCATAAGAAAAACTGATTTGTTTATAAATGTATAGTGTATTGAGTACAAGCAGTACAAGTGCAAACACATTTGTATACATAGAGTATATCCAGGACATACAGAAACATTTGGTCAAATACACAAGTGCAGGCATAAGGATGGAGAGCAGATATACATACAGCAGATACACACTCTGTGCATGCTCACACAGACCTACACACTGCTGGTGGCAAAATATCTATTCACACATTTCCACCGACAGGAGATGTTAATGGGAAGGGACATATTCCCACTGGCACCAATCAATCAGTATGTCCACATGCTCTGAGACAGCCTTCATGTGTGGCAGGGTTTGTGTGTTTGTGTGCGTGTGTGCCTGCATGTGTGAGTGTCTGTGAAGTCCAGCTTTATATGTGATGTGTGTGTGAATGTGAGCACAGTCTTTGTGTGTAAATAGTGCTCATTGCTAATTATATTGATCAAGCACTCACAAACGAGAGGGAACATGCTAAAACGGCAAGGCTACAAGAATTTTTCCTTGTGAGTTTGTCTGTCCATCTGGCATTGAAAATGAATTACCGAGAACCATATTAAAAAGTTCAGGATGTGTTAAAAATTATCTAAATGGAAAGAGGGTAAAGGAAAGAGAGATTGAAACAGACTGAGGAGAATAACAGAGAGAGAGAGAGAGAGAGAGAGAGAGAGAAGGTGGTTTTTGCAGCCTGTGCATTTCTCAGGGCATTTGAGGAATTGACAGTCTGGGTTATTTAATAGCGGATGAAATGATCAGAGTATGTCACTGTCTATTAGCCATGAAACTGGGAGCAAGAACCGAGAAATGACAGGAGGAGGAGAAATGTTTGGATGGGGTGTGGGGTGTAGGGAGGGAGGCAGATGAAATATGGAGCCAGAAGAACAAAGAAATATTGGAAAAAACTGGCAGGGAGGGAGAAAAGGCTAAAAGTTTCCCCATTTTCCTCACATTTTAAAAGATGAAAAGAATGGAAAAATGAATTACAAACAGTGCTTGTGTGTGTTTTTGATTTCCTCATATTTCTGCTTCCATAGTCATATTTCTCTTTCTCATTCTCTCCCTCCATTCTTTCCATTGTTCCTCTCATTTAGTGCAGAACTGACTGACTGTAACCTT
>VXCM01002745.1:72147-133164 GCA_014773175.1 Lucifuga dentata
TTCCATGATAAGAGAAGAATAGAAGCAAAATGAAAAACAGGGCAAATTAGGGCAATCAGTGTAACATTTACAGAGGAGGCATGTAACTATTCAGTTTATAATGCCACCAATTTATTGTGAGACATAAGCCCTTTGTTTGTTTTACCAAAGCTTCAAAGTTTAATTACTTTTTAAAACTATTTTACTGTTATTTAAATAAATATATAAAATGCAAACCAGCAACATGACGTATCTCACTGTGCAAACACATTAAATTTGAATCAGCTGAGAGAGTGAGCCGCCCAGCCTCAGCCTGAGATGTGTGACGTTTAAAGAGATCTTTTTCTACAGCTAACAAATCCAAGGGACACAGCTACAAGGCACAAAGTCTTTTCCACCTGACAGCCTTTGGAGGAAAGTCTAGAATTACATAGGTGGGATGCTTCAGTGGGAAGTGGAGCACATGACTAATCCAATATGGTGACATTTTGCTGCTGGAGTGGAGGCTGGAGGTTGATCCATGTGTTGTCTTAATTTAGTGTTTAGTGTGTGACGGTCTTGGTGAGTGGACAAGAATCTGAGCCATACAGAAGAAAGGGGAGGACTGACGCATTATATTCTCTGAGCTTATGCTGTGTTCGTTGTGAACTCAGAACTCAGAATTTCTAATTTCTGAACTGGGAAAAGCCCAAGAAAACGCCCCCTCAACTCAGAATTCAGACTCGGAAAGTTGGACAAGGTGTACCAACCCCAAGTTCAGTATCGACACCATGTCAACATGGCTGCTCACATCGTCAACACTAATTTCTCTATTTATAAATAAGCATTTAGAAGCACTTTCTTTAATCAATCAGCATATGGACACAGTAACTAGTTAAAAATAAAACAGCAATGTAGTGGCAGTTTTGAAAGTTTAAATAGCTGATAAATGTTAAAATGTAGCTTCTTTTGGTCCAATAGAGCAAACAAAACAAGAGTTTCATGAAGGTGTCCATGTTGTCTCCCACTTCATTTAGCTTGAACGCACGGTTGTTGTAAATGACGTAGTTCCGACTTCCCAGTTCCAAGGTACAGCGAACGCAGCATTAGTCTGATAGGAGATACACTGGTGCTCTAGTGTTTCTGGCTTCTCCAGATGAAACAGTTGTTGTGTTGAGGATGCAAAATTAATTAAAAAAAAAAACAAAAACCAGATTGAAATTGTGTTTATAAAAATAGAAATTGCAGCACGATTACTGAGTACTGCTTTGTTTTATAGTTTAACATGCTTACTTTCAGGGAGACAATTAGCAGTTCATTTACATTTTCTCTCCCTCATGGACTATGATGAAGAGTGTCTACATCAAGCAGGAACACAACAACTTTTGTGCTTAGGGGTATAAAATCCAGCTGAAAGTCAGTGGAAATCTATTTGTTATTTTAAAACCCTCAGGGTATTTTTCAGTTACAATTTGTAAAACTAACAATTAGCCTTAGTTATTAAGTAGATGAATGCATCACACCTGTTTTCAAATATTTTA
This sequence comes from Lucifuga dentata, assembly GCA_014773175.1. NCBI lineage: Eukaryota > Metazoa > Chordata > Actinopteri > Ophidiiformes > Bythitidae > Lucifuga > Lucifuga dentata. The sequence continues at coordinate 73,647 of VXCM01002745.1, forward strand.
TTTCTCAACCAAGCATTTTGCATGTGAAAGTGGAACAAAACACTTTTTAATTACCATTACTATATTGCTATTTTAATTTGTTGCTGCTATCATCTGGAAAAAAGTAAGTGTTCTGATTTATTTTCTTGTTAAATGAATGGGAAATGTGAGTGAATATAAATATAAAGCCAGAAATCTCTGTCTGCCTGTCTGTCTCTGCTTGTGGCACCAATATCTCTAGAACCCAGCACTGTATGAAGTTGAACTTTGGCAGGTATAATGCTCAGGACCCAAGGGTGCAGTGTCACGTGCGAAGTTGTTTGGATGAGCGGTTCTCAAATTGAGCTGTGTTGGTTAAAAAGTAGTCAGCACGGCAGGATACATTCCTGGCATGGCAGCAGGATATGCTCCAGGTGCAGCATATGCTGTGCTCCATGGGTACTTATGGCAGGCTGCGGCGCACACCATAAAATCCGGCCCGGTCCGAACAGGCTGTGGACGCAGCAGCAGGATATACTCTGGGAGCGGCAGCATATGCTCCGTTCCACGGGCACTGCAAACAAAGCTAGCTCATGAGGACAGAACTAAACTATGGCAGGCTGCGGTGCACACCATAAAGTCTGGCCCAGTCCAAACAGGCATGTTGTGAATGGGTGCTGCACTAGTGTTGTAAATTACTGTTATTGGGCTTCAATGTACAATGTGATCAAGATCTTTTACCTGTCATTCCTACAAGGCTAGAGCCCATGCACACACACACACACACACACACTTCCTCTGCTTTCAAAGTGAATCTCAGTTTGTCCTTGAGGTGACATCTTCCCTATTTCTGTATGTTCTGTATGTTCCAGGCTTTCTTATCAGAGCATGTCCCTGCCATCAGCACAGCGGATCAGCATCCTAATTACACCAACCAACATGCTTTTCATCTCTGGTAAATAAGGTGGTTTGACAGGGCCTGCAGATGATTTTCTCCCATTTACGAGGACTATTGACAATGATGTTCATTTGATCTCTTACTGTGCGTGCACACAGTTGCATTCACCAGTTTGCATTGTCCAGGAAAAAATACTAACTCAGACTTGAAAGACGGACATACACATTGCATCTGAAAGTCATCAGATGTAAAAAGTTCTTGCAGATCTTAATTGATTCAATTCAATTTTGCTCTGCCAAATTGAAAATATTGAACGTAATTCTGGTGGTAAAGCAACTCAGCCATTTACGAAATATTATAAATGCTACAGATACCAGATGTGTAGACACAGTCTGGTTGACTCTAGTTAATCTTCAAGTCCTAGCATTTTTAGTTTTCTGTATGTTTGCTCCCTTTAACACTTTTTAAAAAAACAAAAAAACAAAACATGGAAAACAGTCCCAGCTGTCGTTTGACTTATAGCTTCTATCCTTTGCTTACCTCTCCCTTTGTTTTCCAAGTTGCTCTCTATTTATATACAGTCTCTTTGCAAAACAGATAAACTTATGAGTTATCCATTTACAGAGTGTTGCACTTTTCTGCTTATATCTAATTAAGCATAATGCATCAATCATAACTGTATATTACAAGTTTCATTTAGTAAACGTACCTAAAACAAATAGACAGCTGAATATCCAAATGTTTGCAACTGCACTTGGAATGAGATTTGATTTGCACTCTGCCAGCAAGTAAACAGAGCTGATAATGAGTGAGTGGTAGAGACACTGGGCATCTGGAGGTGGCATATGGATATCTCTGTTAATGGTGAGCAGACTGACTATAATTTTTCAACCCTCAGACAGTGGCTCAGAAACAGCTGGAACCCAATAATTGTTTTAAACTGCAAATGCTACTTAATGAAATAAGAGACATTAAAGTAATGATGGTTTTTAAATCTTTCTCATTCTGTTATGTATACAAAGACACACACACACACACACACACACACACACACACACACACACACACACACACACACCAATAATATAATGCACATATTTTTTTGCAACATCATTCAAATAAAGAAAAAGGTTGTGTACCAGTTTTCATGCTGTTGGCAGTCATATCGGCCACATTGTCTTTGTAACACTAGTTAACTATCGGTGATGGCGGATGGAGATCTGAAGTTTTTGCTGAAAACATTTTAATAAACTTGCTATTGATTGAAAACAGAATCTGATGGGAGGTTTAGCTATTCCAAAGCTGAACTCCAAAACTGAGTTCTAGCTAAAGCTGAGGTCTTTCACTCTGTGGAAGAATGAGTGAAAATGTTGACTGCTTAGCCAAAATGTCAGTGGAGTCCAGTTTGGAAGACCTGAGGTGAAGTGAAATTACAGTATATGACATGATTATTCATTTTGCCACCGTGAAGGACATAAGAACAGTCTAGTTCAGTCATCCTCAACTCAGGACCTAATCACAGCTGTCTCCGGACTCTGAGCAAATTATACTTTTCATATGTATTATTTGTATTATCTGTGAGACATGGCTGCGACGCAGTGAGTCAAAATTCTCCGCTTTCTCCACTGCAAAGTGAAACCAAATGTCCGCCTGAGAGTTGACAGCTGCTGACAGTTCTGTCAGCACCCCATTACACCCACTCAACACCTTAAATTTTCAGTAAAAACTAGGATCCCACTCTGACCCTAGCTTGACTGACTTTAATAAACAGACCTTTGTCTTTTTGAAAATTTTCTTTGTGGACCTTCAAGATTTGTATTTGAGTACCCCTGGTCTAGCTGCTTAAATTGGTTTCAGCTGTCATGGATGTAGGTATGCATTGGTGGACATGTATAGTACTGAAATGTGACTTTTCATTTTGTTTTTACTTATCAGCATCGTATTGTCTAAACACACTTGAGATGTGTCAAGTAAGCCCAGCAAAATACTTTAAAGCATTTTATACATGACTGATTCAGTTTCACCTGGGAAGTAGCACTGTTTGAGTAATTTCATTGAAAACAAAAGAAGTCGTGAGATAGTGACATATCTGGTTTTGCTTCAGCTGTAGACAAATATAAATGCCACATTAATGAATTAAGAGTTGTATTTTGATTTTTTTTTTTCCCATTTAAAACACAATGGACTGCAGGTGGAACAGCACAGCTTGAGAACACTCTTAAACACATCTGTGGGTGTAGTTAGGTAGAACACATATTATTGTTTTGTTAACCAGGGCTATTTGTCACCGAACCTTGAATACTGGCTGCTACAGGGAACTAAGCCTCTAATCACAAACTTATTGCTTTGTTCACAGATGTTTAAATTCTTCTAGAATTACAGCCTCATTTTGTAAGTGAAGCCATTGCCCACAGCACCTTGAAACCTTCTGCTGCAGCTCTGCAGCTCCACTGACATATGTTACAATCAGAGTAATCAAGCTAAAGTGACTAGTGCAGTTTATGACAGAGTCATACTAGCAGACAACTTTACGATCTCTGTCATGTCTACAGTGCTCTTATAACTTATGTGTGTCATGCTTATGACAGCTTAATGGGCTGTGCTGATACATGGCCTTCATATCATATTACATGTCTTAACAGAAATGATATTTTTCCGATAGGCTCGGCGTGAACAGCATTGTTTTGTGTTTTGAATGTAGCATATGCTGTGTGTTCAGCCACTTTAGCACATTTCACACTGCTCATCGTGCTCCTTTACCTATTCTAACACTCACTGTCTTGAGTGAGTGTGTGTCTGTGTGTATGCGTGCACGTATCTGTTCACATTTGTGTGTGTGCGTGCATTCATGCATGCATCTTTGAAATCTGTCTTGCCTCAACTCTTTTCTTTCTCATTAAATTTGGGAGTTAAATGTGCATGTCCTCACCTTCAGAAAGAAGGTTATTCTTTTCCAGAGGTGTTTACCTTATGTGTGTGAGCGTGTGTGTGTGCGTGAGTGTGTGTGTGTGTGTTTTTGTTTGTCTGTCTGTGTGTTGGTGGGTGCATTCACATCTGTGTGAGTGGGTTAGAGAGAGAGAGAGAGAGAGAGAGAGAGAGAGAGAGAAACCATATGTGACACTTATCTCGGTCTGAAAATTACAGCTTCAGGAAGTTTCAGCCTGTGGATATGGTAAAAAGGAAAAGGACAATGGCCACTCTTTGATATAACTATACACAACCTCTAAATAAAGGGAAATATAAGATCAGATTCACCAGATGAAAAACACCTACAAATGCTTGTAAAGTCCTATTCAACATTCACCCCTCAACACACCTACATACATACACATAGATTGTAAAACCATGGCCATTAAATCATCATCATCATCATCAGCAGCAGCAGCAGCAGCAGCAGCAGCAGCAGCATTATTAAAACAGCCTGGCTGAAATCATTGCGGTTTCTGTGGAGGTGTCCTGTTACCTCTCATACATAAATGAGAAGAAAAAAAAACATTTGTCATTGCATTCCAAAATGTCCCACGAGCATTTTCAGATCTACTGTCTCTATAATAAAGGTATGGTTAAGTTCAGGAAACAAGAACAGTTTGGTTAAGGAATAATCATGTTCATAGTAAAAGATCAATTTTGTGAGCATCTGTCAGTGTTTTATCAATGAGGTCAAGTATGTGTGTGTGTGGGGCGCTCTATAGCATTGATTTGAACATTCATAATTTTCTCTGAGGCAATGCTATTGTCCTGAATTGATTCACACATATAACACATATTTCAAGTAACCAAGTTTTCTCCCTAAAGAGAAGACCTCATATTTAGTTGATCCTGTCTACAATAAATATCACTATCATATGAGCAAATTAATTAATGAACGAAAGAAATTAGCAGCAGTCACATTGTGAGAAAAACGTTTTGTTTACATCTTCCGCCACTTTTACTATTAAAACCAACCAAAAGTGCACGTCTCTCAAACTAATATATGCTACTGTTCCTGGAATATCACATCTGATGGATTATCTGATATCATTAAATCCCTGAATACACTTCTTCTGACTCAGTGTTCTTTCTCTCTCTCTCTCTCTGTGTCACTCATTCTTTGAATGCCTCCCCCCTCTCATTATCTCAGTTTCTTTCCCTGTCTCCTGTTCCTCTTTCCTTGTGTCTACCCGCCATGTAACCTGCAAAATGTTTACTTTTTTTTTATCTTCATCGACTGGTAAGAGGAAACAAAATCATTCAAGGCCACAGTTAGAATGAAATGTACCCAAGTAGATACCCAGTAAGTTCCTTTTTGTGTTTAATGCCTTAAATCTCAAGAGCTGGAGGAACTGCTGTGTTACAAAGTATTACAGAGGAAAAAAAAACAAAAAAATTATGTAAATTTTGATTTTAATAGCTTCTTATTGTTGATGCAGCTGTTGAGGGGTAAACAGACAGAATTTGATGACTCAAATAAAAGTGTGCTCACATATCCCTGAGTATAGATGTAGAACCTCTAATAAACTGTTTGTTTTATTTTTATTCTTTTTAAACATTTTTAAAATGTCTTTGTTGCACAGTGGTTATTTTGACTGCCGTGCAGTGTTTTAGGGGCCATTTTCCCTTCTATTACTTCCCAACATTTGCTTAATTGCCTTCATTCCAAGTTTAAAAGGCTTTTGTCTATTAAAGCAAACAAAGCCAAATGGACGCGTAAGTCTTTCTGAATGGACAGCTCCTAAACAATCAAAGTGAAATATGATCCCATCAGAGTTCTTCATGAAACATCTGCAATTTTTCCTTTTACCATTAAGCAATGACATTTTTACACTCCACCCATATGCTCATTGCTCTCCAGTCACACACCAAGAGTTGTCTGCTTTTTCCTCTGCTTTTGTAAGCTAACCACATTTGGCAAATTCCAAGCTGTGGTAGTGAAACCATTGACACCAAGTGCTGGAACTGCATGTGTACAGTGTAATTCTGTTATCTTGTGTGTCACAGAGAAACAGTAAGGTATAAAGAACGCTGAAACTTGGTCATAGTGACAAAAACATTGAGAGACAAGAAGACCAGAGCCAAGAGCCCTGTGTGCAGTGTGTTGGTGAGGTGAGCGAGTCTTGATAAGAGTTGAGGCGAGGATATGGGCAGGCAGTGCAGTCACCCTGGTCGCCATAGATGTCTTTGCAGACGCTATCTCTGGTGAGGCAGTTTAATCATTGAACTGTAGTGCTGCTGCCTTTGCTCTTCTCACCTTTGTCTGTGTTCTTCTTTTTTTTTTTTTTTTCNTTTTTTTTTTTTTTTTTCCTGGCCAGCTGTGCTCCTGGTTCAGTGTTGTGTCTCTGTCCATGGTGCTGGATTTGTACCAGCAAAGGTTGCGGCTGCTGTCACTCTCCAGAGAGCTGAATCTCCATGGTACAGAACCTTGGAAAATAATGACAGTGGAATATTCTGTCAGCAAAGAGTCTATTCTTAATTGTCATGGCTGACTAGTTTTGTCTCCATCAGAAACATGCATCCTACTGAATCATATATCACATTTGTAATTTGTTGACATTTAGGATAAGCACCCTTGATCAATGTATATTTGATGCCAAAATAAAGCAAATCAGTGTTTATTCAGCAAAACTTCTAAATTGCTTTCAGTCTGTTTCAGCATTCAGCTGCTCTTACCCATTACTGTATGTAGGTCAGGTGGCACTTAGTGAGTCACCTCATGGCTGTGATTGCCGGAGGAGAAAGGTAGCTGATCACCATACCTCATTTCCTGTAGACCATCACCTGAAAATATCTGAGCTGACAGGAGCATGTGCTGCATCTTTGGAAGCAGTTTCATTGTGGTGAATATTAACTTTGTTGGTGATGTCATGTGGGCTAGATTCTTCTTTCCATAAATTAGACACATACATGTCAAATGACAATATTTGATTGCATGATGGTATAGACAAGTGGCAAGAAAACAGAGATAGATAAAAGGAATTCAACATTTACAAGTGGCTGTAGTTACAAAATATTGTTTTTGTTGTGCAACTAAAACTTATACCAACAGTGAAACACTTGTATGACCCATAACTGTGTTTAAAGCACAGTTTGTAGTTTGAGTATATGTGTGTGTGTCTGAGAGGCGAAGTGGACCTTTAACTAAAAAAAAAAAAAANAAAAAAAAAAAAAAGTCTCTCAATGCTTGACTGGATGCTGAGTATGTGGTGCTTGGTTTATACATCAGGCTGTAAGTCTTCTATTGAGTCCTTGAATCCTTGTCTGTGGCCACATTTACATCTTCAAAACCTAATTTCTTCAATCTTTACATGGAAATATCACAGCAAAGGGCATGCCCAGCTTACAATTGGCATTTACAAATTTGACAAATTCTTCAAAGTACAGCGCTGGCCAAAAATATTGCATGCCCCTGTATTTTTGTGTAAACTTTAGCAAAGTACCACTCCAAACACAACGATTCATTTATTGATGTTTTACAAGTAGTTGAGTCATTCAAAATATTCAACAATTCTTTAGACTTAAATTTGGATTTCAGAGTGACGATATGACAATAATATTTCTGCATATATAATATGCAATACAACACAATAATATTTCTGGGGGGTGGNGGGGGGTGAACACTTGGCCAGCACTGTATTATTTGAGGCATCTCTGCCTCAGTGACCATAAAAACTGGAAACTATGAAATTATGAGCACACCAAAGCAACAAATTATTCAGTGAAATAAAATTATTAAAAAAAAAAAAAAAGNTAAAAAAAAAAAAAAAGTGGTTTTCATGCTTCGTTGAAACCAATATGTTTGTAAAATCAGGAGCAGAAGAAAGTCAAGTCAGCCTAATTAGTGGCCGTGTAATGAACCACCTGCTGTGAAAGTGTGACACTAAAATTCCTATGAAGTGGCACAAAAATACTGTGCATATATGCACATATATTAAACATACATACATACATACATACAGTATATATCCATCTCTCTCTCTCTCTCTCTCTCTCTCTCTCTCTCTCCCCTTCCATCTCTCTCTCTTCAAATGGATATATGTAAAATGTTTATGTTTTTGAATCTTGTGTATATGATTGAGTTTAGGTAACTCAAACAAACTGGTCAGCAAAACATCAGGTGTATGGAGAATGTTGTAAATATGTATATGGTTACGGTTAAGTAACTAAAGTCAGTTTGTTAAAGTTAGAGAAAGACCATAGTCATGCTTAGATCATAAAAAACAAACTCATTTGCTCCTCCCTACAACTTTGCTGCCCATGACACTATGTCCTACTTTCACACAAATATTTACCAATTAGTGTAAATTGGTATAGGGAAATGTTTGCTTAGGGAATGAGACAGGGTTGGAAAAAGATATGCATAGACACAGTCACTCGAACATCTACCTGTATCCACAAACTCACATACACCTAAATCCTGCAGAACACAAATCCCCCCAAAATAAACTGAGGAGATTGATAACTGAAGAGCAAACACGTCAGCATGCCTGCTGTGACCAGAGGTAACACATTGTTTCTGTTGTCAGTGCAGAACAGTGGGTCTTTGCTGTGCATTTCCCTTCAGATACACACACACTGATCCAATTTCACACAAATTACCCTAAAATAAACTGAGTTGATTAATAATTAAAACACAAATATCAACCCATGAACCCATTTTGGCCAATCTGTCTCTCTCTTTCTCTCTCTCTTGCTTGCTCACTCACTCGCTCGCTCACTCACTCTCTCGCTCACAGAGAGAGAAAGAGAGAAAGAGAGAGCGAGAGTGTACCTACCATCTAACCTTTTATCTCCAGATGATGAATGGAGGGTGTGAAGGATTCTGCCGTCGACAATGTTGCCAATTTTCTCCTTCCATGGCTTTCAAATTCTAACAGATATTTTTCTGAACTTTCAATTCATCATCCTGGACACTGTCCACTCAACCGGCAGGGATGAGCACAGAGGCCAAATCCATTGTCACACGTGCACATGCACATGAAATGATGCACACACGTGCTGAGGCTGATCCTACAGTACTTTCACTGACGTGCACTACATAAAGACGTGAGTTGGGCTGACTGAAGACATTACAACTGTTTTATAACATTCAGAAAGAGTGATTCCTGTAATTAATCTGCTTCTTTTGGTCTGTATGACAGTGAGGAATTATTTCACAGCTGGTGCATTTGATTAAAACAGGATTGTATAGACAAGAGGGCCTGCTGGTGAACTGATTGGACTTTTTTTTTTTTTTTTTTTTTTTTTTTTAAGCTTTAAGTACCTTTCAGTTGAAAAATTAATTCACAACTCATCTATTTTTGCAGGTACAAGAGTCAAGATTTCATTGCTAACTAATGTTAGAGTTTAGCCTGGATTTAGTTAATTATGAAATACCTCCATCATCATCATTTCATCTGTAATGCAGAGAAGAGCTAAGAATGCTAATGCTAAAAATCGATCACCATGATTTAACCAGACTGTCTATTTTTCTCTCTTCTTTCACTGTTTCATCCTCACATCCCTCCTCCTTTTAACTTCCTCTCCTTCATTCTCCTTTTCTGTTGTTTATTCTCACCACATCTTCCTCTTTTAAGATACTAACAATCCATGCACTCAGTGCACCAAAGGGCCTCAGTGATAAATATTGTTGTTATGGTATCATGTCTATCAGGGTTTATGTAATGCATTGCTATTGTTGATGTAAAACATGCATAATGTCCAGCATATTTCTGTGTCTAATCACTCATGAAAACCCTGTTTGACTTCAACATACACTTTTAGGGCCATGTTGAAGGCAGAAATGTGCTGGACATTGTATTGTATATAGTGTATCCTTTGCACTTGGTTTTTTATTTAATAAAGGAATAAATACAAACACGTATTACCACAGTGATTATACCTTTCACTAATTTCCATCAGCAGTCCCCACAGCTAAAATTGAGTGCAATACAAAAATACAAAGACAAAGCACACAAAACATAACAAATCACCATCAAACATTTGACAGATCCAAGTTACAATTGATGTGCTTTTTATTTTGTAAAAGCTGTGGCATAATTGTTCATTAGTTTAAGAAGAGTTGAAGACAGTCCAGCAATTTTATCCCTGTAAAGGTAATAGAAATGTTCTGGCAGCAACCACCTGGATGGCTGCTGCTTTCAAATAAATTCCATATAAAATGCCAGAGAAGCAAACCTTTAGGTTCATTTCAAACCCAGCCTCTAAAGTTTACAGAGTAAGCACGATATTAAAAATTCTGGAAAAGCAATAATAACAGAGCAGCGTGTATATGCTGTTACACAATCAGGAAGATATTCTGCTGAATTTAGCGATGAACATGTTTTCCATGTGAGAAATCCTTCTTGTAAAGAAAAGATGGTGACCATGTTGGAAAGCATCACTCACACATTGGATGGGAATTGGCTGGTACAGTCCAATTCATACACTGTGTAATGAGTATTGTACACTGAGAAGTTTCAGCATGAGTTCTGTTCCAGAGGCTGATAGATTTTATTGAGTTAAACATGAAGGATTTCAAGCTTTTATACTCTGGTGTGCCAAACCACTCAACAGTCATTTTTGTAGACAACTTTTAAGCACAATGGTTGTTATTTCTAACTCTTAAATGTCAGAAAGACACACAACTTTCAGTAAGTCAGTAAGATTCCCAATGAAACAGTGATTTCTCATACACTTACACATTTTAATGATCCCTGTCAAAGAGACTCCAGCTCTCCTGATCAATGCAGTAGACACCCAGACTGCACAAACACATACAGTAAACACACACACTCTTACATTCATATTCCTGGAAAGATCTTTCTCTGATATTGACCGTATTACATTGACATATTTTGTCTCACATCTCTCTCTCTCTCTCTCTCTGAAACACTCTCTCTCTCNCTCTCTCTCTCTCTCTCTCTCTCTCTCTCTCTCACACACACACACACACACACACACATACAGCACATATTTTTGGAATGGTGTTTGAGATAGAATGTCTAAATGATACTGTTAGTGAGAGAGCAATATACATTCAGGAATCATGTATGCATTTACCAGTGACCAATGACAAACTGAATCCAAATATCTGGAAAAAGTGGCGTAGTTCCTGACTTTTGTCCAGTTTGGGATACCGATACTGAGGGCTGCAGCGAATATACAATTATAAAGTTAGTTTGCTGAAAAGCAGACTGCATTTCTTGGCTGTATTTGAAAGAGTCTTCAGGCATTATTGGAACATTGAACTTTTGAACATCCTGTGATGGTTTGTTTGCAGATTGCTTTGAAGTAGTGCAGGTTCATCAGACCGAATCTTCCCAAACAATAATTCATATGCATTAGGCCACAGACCCCCATTAGACTTTGTTCCATGAAACAAAGTATCCAACATTTCCCCATTTTAAAGTACTGAACTACTCTAACTTACTCCTACACATTCTCCTACAATGATGGTGAATGAAATGACTTTTTTTTTTTTATATCAAATAACTTGCTAAGGGAAGGATTTCTCCTGGGAATCACTGTCNCTTTTTTTTTTTTATATCAAATAACTTGCTAAGGGAAGGATTTCTCCTGGGAATCACTGTCTACATCATCTTCATTTGTGTGAGGTCAATCTTTCTTCATCTGACAGTATGAATTTGGAGTCTGTTATTCCTAAACTGACATGTAAGCATGTCATTTGTCATTATCATTTATCTGCTGTTTTATTCGGTAAAAGAGTGATGAAGCTGATTTATTTCCACAAAATGACCTGGAAGTTTCAAATTGTAGACATATGGATTTGGGTTTTTTTTCTTTTTGAGTGCAAAACATCAGCATCCATTCTTAAGCTGCTTTAGTGTGAACAATGATAGGAAACCGATCCAAGGAGTAAATGATTCAACAAAATCAATTCGCTGGTAGGCACAAACATGCGCTTGCTTCGGCAGACACACACAAACACACATAAAACACACACACACGGTATTACTGTCTGGTCAATGTCAAAGCCATGTCACTTATACAGAGATGGAAATCCTATCTATGCAAAAGTGCATTTGTGTGTGTTTGTGTGTGTGCAAATATATGCATGTGTATTAATCTTTGCAGAGAATGGGGATAAGTGAATGGCAAAGGCTGTAAGAAATACAAATAAAAACCTGTGCTTAGGGATCAAACCTCATGTGAGGATTGTTGGTTGTGGCTCTTTAGCTCTGTTAAAGCTTCACAACACCTTTGGATAAAGACTGACACTCAGTTAGCAACAACACAACAGTAACTTCCCATATATTGCTTTATTTCTAATAATAACACACACAGAAACACATACTGCTCAGATCTCAAGAGAATGTCTTCCCTGTCTTGCTAATTGTACCTTGTTCTCAGTCTGTTGGCAAACAAAACAAAACAAAATATATATTTCACTGCAATAATCCCAATGTATATAATTTCAGTATGGAAGCTTCACATACATGTACAAATAATCAGCAGTTGGTCGAGTGATGCTGTAGTCACAAATCCGCTATGAGTCATCAAACACAATCACAGCCCCAGATGACATTTTAGCTTGTGCTGAAATGTTGTATGACAGAGGAGCAGATGTACACACACATGCACACATGCACACACACGCAGGAAATCATGGTCCTTGGATTGTTGCCTAGTCTAAGGAATCAGCGGTCTGTTGATTGTACTGCTCTTCATACTGTTCACAGCATAGACATTTGAGGGTTGAAACTAAATAGCAGCAACAGGAAGTAACCCTTGTGATGTCATAAGGGTCAGATTCTTTGAGTTTACACGCAGCACCCACTACAGCAACAAAATGTGTAAAATTGATATGTAAAATTGGTGGAGAGTCCTCCTATAACATTTTACTTTAACAAAGTAATTTATTAAAGCAAAATGTTAAAGGAGGACTCCACCAATTTTACACATTTATATAAAATGATTTAATTTACATTGAGCAATGTGGACAAAATGATTGAATGTTATGATTTAATTTTTGTCCAAATGTGTATTTGTCCTCTCCATACCACTTCTTAATATGAACTAACTGCTGGAAGATCTGTTCTTCTCAGTATTTGATAATATATTATCACTTTTGCAGTGAAAAGTTACATTACATGAGGTCAACAGATGATAATATAATAATTTTGAAATACTGTATTTGTTAAGACATATTGTGAAGTTATTCTTGTCCCTTGGCACGAGAGAGGGTGTGTTTCCCTATCTTAACAAAGCTGTTTCTGATAAATCCAATAATTTCACTGAACTAAACTCAGCTCATTGCTCAACACATGGTCAGACTGTATGCAGAGACAGGAAGTCATCCATGAGTTTGTCTGATTATTGTCAGGAAAAATATTTAAAAAAAAAAAAAAATTAATATTCCTTTTAAAGTTGCTCCCACTTTATATAATATATTTTGTATCACGAAACCAGGTAAACATCTGTGCCTGAGTCTCCAACTGGGCTACAAGGACACATAGTGTTCTATTTATTTCAATATGCTTTATAAAAACACAGTATTGTTGTGAAACAAGTGCTGACTGCATTTGTGTACATCCTGAAGACATGGTGACAATATATTTTTATCTTTCCAAATGTAACATCTAGGTTTCAAAGTTTTATTTTTGTTGGCAGTTAGAAACAGAAAGAAAGAGAGTTCTAAGAAAAATAATTTTTTTTTAAAAATTACAAGAGGTGGAAAGAGAACAAAAAAGAAGAGGAGAAAATGCAACAGACAGGCAAAGAGCTTTCACTCAGTCAGGACACACAAAGAGCACTTGATTTTCTCAAGCTGCATTACATTACTGCTGCTCAGTACATTAGCTGCTCCGCTGGTTAATGCTTAAATCTGTGACTGAAAGTCTAGAACAGCAGCAGTGCCACAGCTAAATTCACTCAATGTTCAAACTGTTAGAGAGAGAGGGAGAGAGAGAGAGTTTCTGAGTAGACATTTTGAAGGGACACAGTGGTGAAACAGTTCAGCTTGTTCACATACTTGGCAAATAGCTTAAGAACATTAGCTGCAATTACAAAAGTAGAAATTGCAATGCTCCTTGTGAGAGCTAAACATTTCTATTTTAGACATGTTTAGACTAACCCTGATGTCCTTTTTTTTTTTTAAAGAAAAGTAAGCACTTCATTTCCAGGTCATCAACACCATAAGTAACCAGCAGTAAGACATGAAGTCATGACATTTCTGTAACCACAGAAAGATTCTGTAAATACGAAACAGGAAATAAGTATTTTTCACTTTTTCAAGGTTACAAATTAGGGCATTTGTCAATTATTTTTGATCATTTGTTGAAAACAGACCCCAGTCTTAAAAAAAACAAACAAATCATATATATTCCTATGCAGGATTATCAACAGGTGCAATACCGCCCAGATCCAGATCTGGTGGATTAAAATACAGTACCGTATACCTAATGTGTTTGCATATGTCACACTTAATTGTATCAGATCTTTAAACAAACTTTAATATAAGACATAGATGACCTGAGTAAACATAAAACACAGTTTTTAAATGATCATTTCATTTAGTGAAGGAAAAAAAAACTATCCAAACTATCTTTGTCTTATTCTGAGATCTGACCCAATTAAGTGTCACAAATATGCAAAAACAGAAGAAAGCAGGAAGGGTCAAACACTTTTCATGGCATTGTATATGCCAGGGATCAGACAGGGATCACTTTTATGCTGTCAATGTATAGTAACAAATTAGATGAGAAACATGCAGTGTTGTGTGTAAGATGATGATCAATAAGCAGTACAAAACAGTTTTGACATTTTTTTTTTTAACAGTCATTTATTAATTTATTTAGTTATTGTTATTTAGGTTGGCTGAACTGATGTCATCAACAAATTATGGATTAAGGGATGTTGCACTAAAACTAGACTTGTTCGTGATGTCATTGTCAATGCAACATCATGACCTCATTTTCATTACAATACCAATACTTCACTGTACATTTCCTTAGATAGATGCGACTAATGTATGTGAACTTTTCCTCTCACCTTTGTCATTATTGCATAAAAATATCAAAATGACCAAAAAAGCACATTTCAAGGAAAGAAAACAAAACAAAAAAACAAACAAAAAAAAAAAAAAANAAAAAAAAAAAAAAAACATGCATTAGAGCTGCTTGTGTGCACTCTGCCAAGGAAACAACAACCTACACTATGCCTTATGTAAAAATAACTGACATACACCTACCAGTACAAAATGCACAAGGTAAGATAAATAATAAGAAACTTAAACAGGAGATATCGTAGTGAGACTGTCAGACTATTGTTGGAATGTCACATTTGATTGGACAGCTCAGGTGGCAGTGTACACGATGTCAGCGCTTTGCCTGAACTAACACAATCCTCCAATTAATTTGAGAAGTAAACAGCTGTAATCATGCTAGTCTCAGTATTTACGCCACTGGGGAACAAATGTGTGGCGTTCTTGATTACCAGTATCTCTAAGAATGAATAAACAGGAATTTTTAGCAGCTATTTCAATATAATAGTAATTACCTCATTTACCTCTGGTGTCCCCAACCGTATCTTAATGTTAATGGTTACAGGCGAAGCCATAACAGGTGATGAGAAGGTGGGCTGCAAGTAACAGGATCACGTTAAATAAAATGAATGAGATTTTACTGGTAATAAGAATGAGTTATGAAGTGAAGATGAAAAATGGATGAAGTGGCTGCATCTGAGTTAATAGAGATCTACTGTACATGTCACAAATCATTCCTGTCCATTAGTAAAGCAGTGATCAGTTTGGAAAATGTGCTTCTGCTCACTCATCAAAATTTTCTTCTGGTGAGCACAAGTGACATCTCACACACACACACAGACACACACACACACACACAGATAAGGATAGATGCTTTAAAAACACGTACACTACACACACAGTTGCATGCATACACACACACGCACATACACACACACAAACTCCCTGTCAAGCTGAATAAAACACAATGACAGCTGGGTAAAATTGCACCTATAAATCATGTGTCACATTGGCCTAAAGTCCATCTGCCAGCCATACATGCAGTCAGATATGTCCCCATAGCCGCACACACACACACACGCACACACACACACACACACACACACACACACACACACATTCCTGGTGTCTCTAATATTGAGCCTACACTGACAAATTCTGTCTCATAAACACATACATTCTCTCTCTCTCTCTCTCTCTCTCTCTCTCTCTCTCTCACACACACACACACGTTCAGTATGAAAACTATTTCTTTGTCCATATAAGTCAACCAATGAAAATGAGGCAGTCACCCAATCCTCTTAGGTAATGCAAACATACACAACTAATCACAAATTTGAACAAAAATCAAGAAATTGAAGGAAAAATATGAAAGCGTCACTGGGAATTCTACATCTGACACGAGTTTTTATTTTTTGCCTCTCACTTTTCCTATCAGAAACATATTTGCATTGAAACGTGTAGGAAATCGGAAGCTGTTGTATGTCTTTCTGGTGACATTTTTCACCGAGGAAAGCGAAGCGATCAGGCCCGCATGCTTTGGCTGGGGGCCCTGCCATCCATCATGGAGACCGGGTGGTAAATGGCTTATGTAATTCTGTTTCAGATGAATGACCATGGAAGGGAGTGTCACCACTAACATTATTGTGATCTATACAGTAGCAATGAGGAAGGCAGGGAGGAAGTGAGAGAGAGAAAAATCCTCTCGGGCTTTCGGATACAGAAGATGATAGATCATTAGATTGAATGTGGATGCATGAAATTCTGATTACGGTTTCTAAAGCTGAACTACTTCCACTGCTTTGAACTATAGGGGGTCAACATTAAATACTGTATACGAAATTAATTATCATAAATGTATAGGAAGGAAATGAAGCTAATGAATAAAGAAAAAACTGCCATCTTGTTTGACATTTTAATTGACTTTACATGCTAACTTTACACTTTTGAGAACAGAATCTGGAAAAGTATAGTGATCAGATCAGTCAGGTATGCCTTACCATCTGTTTTGCCAAAATGTTGCTCAGTTGCTGTGTGAAAGAAGCGTTACTTTGCTTACAGATCATTTTTTATTATGTGTTGTTCATCTGAACCACATTATGGGAGGTACAGAGGTGCTTCTAATCTGGACTAAGTGTTGTTCTTCAGCAACAGTTTGGAATAAATGCACTTTGAATTGGTGTTTATCTGACTGTTTTTATTGTGATCTTTTTTATTCCTCACCAAGCCAAACAATAGAAGTAGTTGACTTTTCTGCCTTTATTCCTGTAGTCATTCAACAGGTTTCAACAGCATTAATAATTAAGTTATTAGTTTCTAGCTCCAGAGAGAAAAGTGTTAATTGCAGTTCTTCAAGTTGTGTGGGTTGTGTACACTGACTCATTTCAAAATGCTGCTGTTATGTTGTTACTTGCAAAAAAATAAATTAAATACACCAGTCCATAATTGATTCGCTTTTGTTGGGCAGTTCAATCTTCGATCCTGGCATTTAGAGGATTAATGGCATCTATCTTCCATGTTCAACCTGGATTAGAGTTTTACTTGTTGTGAAAATTACATCTTGCATGAAAGAATAGGAACTGAATAGAAGGAGAGATATAAGGGAAAGAGAAAATTATGTTGACCTTTCCAGTCTCTTAAGTGCTGTTATCAGCAACATGGCACCATTTAGAGTAGAAAAAGACAAACTTTAAGTACTGAGTAACACAAACTCAAAGTAATGAGTAACACAAATACTCTGCTAATTGTCCTCTGTTGGCAGAGGTGTAAGGATACTAAAATATTGTACTCAAGTAAAAGTATTGTTACTATGACAAAATTTTACTCAAGTGAAAGTACTTGTGTAAAAATTTACTTAAGTAAAAGTAAAAAGTATTTTTTCAAATGTACTTTGAGTAAAAAGTACTGAGTTACATTTTATACCAAAAAAAATTGTTACCAAAAAAAAAAAAAAGNAAAAAAAAAAAAAAGCAAAAAATATATACATTTTAAACAATTTTAATGAAAAAGATGAACACATAAGAAACAAACTTCAATTTGTATGTAAGCAGATGTGGATGGATACAGTAGACAAATTTAAAGGACTATATCAGCAATCTTGCATGCTTGAGCCCAATTCATATAACCTGCATGCATGTAAACATTACTGGCAACCAATTTCCCAAAACATAAAATCCTATTTTAGATTTCTTGTTATTTTTTTCCAAATCACTTAATCTTTCACAAATCAAAAGTTCAGGTGATAAATCCACCTTAAAATTCAACGTTTTGCCTGCTTACACTTATACACATGGTAGAAGGCGAACTTGTTTTAATTTCTGGCTAAAGCCCGCCTTCTGCTGGGACTATATTTCCTGGTGGAGACAGACGTACATTGTCTTCTGTGCAGCTCCATGTTGGATCAGTTAAATGAAGTTACTTTGATAAAAAAAAAAAAAAAAAAAAAATAGACATCTTGTTTGCTGTCATGGATTACGTGTCTCAAGCGTGTTTCATGTTTCCAACAAGCTGATTTTAATAGTGAACTGGAACCAATAGCAGTAGGAAAAATGTAGTATTACCGAAGAAGCTAATCAACGTGTGCATTTTATCACTAACTAGCAAAACTGCAACCCAGAAACAAGTGAAACCATATTATTTTAGACATAGATGTCAGCAAAGCGAGTGACTAGTATGAATAATTAGCAGGATAATAGCTAACTTACCTCTGCATGCTTGCACAGTTTAATACCGACTTCTGATAAGCCTGTAATTCCAAGGTTTTTGGAAAACAAAATTTTGCTCTGCATGATGTAGCTGTGTTCTTTCTTTTTTATGAAGCAAAACTGGTTGCTTAAATCTGGCTTGGGATCGTCTTCCTTAAATCCGGTTTTCTGGTCCTCTGAGCGCGTTCAGCGTCTCCGTGCTGCAGCATGAGCCTGTCTGCAGGCAGAGAGGAGGAACTGCAGCCGCTTTGTTACCTATCTGATGTTTTATTTTTTACTCTGTCNCTGCAGGCAGAGAGGAGGAACTGCAGCCGCTTTGTTACCTATCTGATGTTTTATTTTTTACTCTGTCACGGATGTCATCTAAAATGTACCGAAGTACAATACTTGTCATTAAAATTACTTAAGTAAAAGTAAAATTACTTTTTTAAAAAGTTACTGAAAAAAGTACAAATACAGAAAAAAAACGACTTCTTTACAGTAACGAGAGTAAATGTAATTCGTTACTTACACCAGGGCCGTTTCTGACCACTTTGGCACCCTAGGCGAGACATCCATTGGCACCCNATGTACCGAAGTACAATACTTGTCATTAAAATTACTTAAGTAAAAGTAAAATTACTTTTTTAAAAAGTTACTGAAAAAAGTACAAATACAGAAAAAAAACGACTTCTTTACAGTAACGAGAGTAAATGTAATTCGTTACTTACACCAGGGCCGTTTCTGACCACTTTGGCACCCTAGGCGAGACATCCATTGGCACCCCTTCACTCATTCTCCAAAATACATAGGAGAAAAAAAGACAGTTTTAGTCTTAACTTATAACACACTGCACTCAGTGTTAAATCTTATTGTCAACAACACTTCGTTAGGGGTCTACCTTATTATGTATTTTTGTTACAAGGAGGCACTACAGAGTAACTACAGCATGCCAAAAATATGTCACCCCATGTATTTTTGTGTAAACTTTACCAAAGTACCACTCCAAGCACAACAAAATTAATTTATTAGTATTTTACAAGTAGTTGAGTATTTTTCAGAATATTCAACTATTTTTTAGACTTAAATTTGGATTTCAGAGAGTAATATGACTGCAATATTTCTACAAGTCAGTGAAAACATGTGAAAACCATTTGACCTCTGACCTTACCTCAAAGAAGATGTTTTAACTTCCTGTTTGATCTCTACTAATAATGTTGGTATTCTTCTTCAAATCTTAACAATATGTCATTAGTGTCTTCCTACTTAACACTATTAACAACTATTGGCTTTTTTTCAGTTGTACTCTAACACTAAAAAATACATTTTGTTGTGTTTAGAGTGGTATTTTAACTCAGAAAGTAAAGTTTACACAAAAGTACAGGAGGGTGCAATACTTTTGGCCAGCGCTTGAGGTGCAAATCAGAAAGTGAAAAAGTGCTTTGTCAAAACAAATGTCCATTGAAGTACGATTTATGAAATGAATTAAACATTGCTTAGTTCTAACTTTAAACAAAATGTAACCTTTACACCTACCTACATACCTTTACCACCCCATGTCGTTCCAGAGAAATTACTCTCTGGAATGACACGGGGCGGTGTCGGAATTCCAGAGAATCTGAATTCTCTGGAATTCAAATTCTCTGGAACATGTCAACATGTTCAGACATTGAACATGATTCAACAACATTGAAACGGACAATTATGTGCCAAGTATAAATGTCTCAGTGTTCTGTGGAAGCGCGTGTGCGGCGGGTGACAGCCGCTCGCGCGAGTATAACCGAGTATGTGAGTATCTAGTAGTACTGCTGTGTCTCAGGCTGGTCGGCAGGATGCCTCTTCTCAGGACAATGAGCTCCAAACTGTGTCAGGTGTGTGTGTGTGTGTTGTAGCACTGACTTACAGCATTAGTGAAATTAATAAATACCACTTTTACCAGCGGACCAAGTGTAGGTGGCAGAAGTATAAAATAAATTAATTGGCAAAAAAAAAAAAATCCTTTGTCTTTGGCATAGGCAACCACCTGTGTTGCCTATGCCAAAAAATGCCATTTTTACAACACTATAATATACTTATGAAGTCAATAGGTCAGTGACGACACCCACTCAGGTTGAGGTTCTTTATTCTTTTGCTTTTAAAACACAAAAGTCTGGTGCCAGAGTTGTGCTGAGATACCCTTTTTCAAATTGTCTGTTAATTGTCTCTTTTTGTGTGCGCTGCTTTGGCTCTGTCTCCTGTCGAAGCAAAAAAAGGCTCTATGCCAACAAGTGAAAATATTGAAAATGTATACAGATTTCAATGCAAATCATACCTAAGTTTTTAACTTTCATGACAGTCCCTAACCACAGTGCATGCATTTCCTCTGAAAAGCTGCAGAGACAGCAATTTGGTATGCATTCTGATAAAGTACACACATGGGAAATGGTGAAAATGTATTAATTACTCAGTGTATCCAGTTGGCAGAGATACTGTAAGATGAAGACACTAAAGCAGTTATTACTGTTTAGAGATTGTAGCATGTCATGTGTAATTGTTTAAAGACCACACCGGTGGTTTTACATGTTTAAGCACAATAAATACTACCTGTATACATATCACATTACTGCCAAACATTTTTCAAAGCATAAAACTGTATTTTAGGTTTTGTGTTAATTTGCCAAATTCTATAATCTTTCAAAATCAGATGTTCAGATGATACTCCCACCTTAAAATTCAATCATCTGCCTGCTAACACCTACGTACAATTGTGGAAGGCAGGGTTGTTTTAGTTTCTCAGTAAAAGCAATCTTCTCTTGGATTATATTCCCTGGCAGAGAAATACATTATCTACCATGTAACTCCATGTTGGATCTGTTAAGGTATCTATGAACTGAAACCAATGGCAGTCTGGAAGGTAGGAGAAATAATTATAAAATTTAACGTTCCAGTCGTATGTTTTAAAAATGGTTGGCAGTAACATTTTGACTATGTGGGTTGTATTTATTGTAAAATCTCTGGTATGCTCCTTTAAGTGGCATCTAACATAAAACAAACTTCACCCATATCATACCTACAAATCTATGCCTATATGTGTGCTATGTATTCATTATGCTGTGGGGACAAGAATCCGTTTATCCATTTACATAGTTATATGTATGGACTTCCCTCTCATATGGGACAACCCCCCACCTCTACCCCACAGCCCCCACCTCCCCATGAAGTTAACCTTTTATTTTATATTTAAGTTTTAGAGCTTTAGCATTAAGGTGACAATTATAATTCAATTAAAGTAAGGATTTGGGTTGGGGTTAGGCAATTAGCAGTGTAGTTACCTTTAGGATAAGCCTTCAGGCAATGAATTAAAGTCAATACAATGTCCTCACAAGTATATTAATATGTGTGCGTATGTGTGTTTGCATGTCACAAGCGTAAGATGGGAGTTAATTTATATCTTTCATTGGAGGTTCTGTCACTTGACACAGTTAGAGTAATATACTATACAGTTAGATATATTTGGCCTGACTGCATAAACTGAACAGAGAAATGTTTCTACTCAAAAGATCATGACCCACATCATCCAGATGGTGCTGATTCACATCAGTAAGCTCAGCTTTGCAGTTTCACAGCCAGATCCTTGAGATTCTGTCTAAGAACAAGTGAGTGAGTTTCTGTGAAAGAGTCGGACAGGATTTGGGCCTGAATGTGAAAAGCTACTAAGAACCAAAGTGCTCTCAGGATAACTACTGAGGTCACATTACCATGTTAACTTCCACAACACATTTTTCTGGCAATATACAGGAGCAATTTCATAAAGTGATGTTAAATTATGCTTTGTCAATACGTATCTGTTTTTTACAGCACATTATTACATTTTTAATGATCCCAAATACTCTAATCATATCCAAGCCGTGTTTTAGAATACTGCCAAACTTCATTTTAAAAGTGCAGTGCCCAAGTATGATTGCTCTTTTGACTTATGCTCCAGAGAAATCAGTCATGTGATATAGCCTGAGATTTTGAGGTTGCCATGTTCAAAAGCATGAGCTGTTCTACAGTGAGACAAGACCAAAAAAAAAAAAAAAAAAAAAAAGTCAGCAATACAAAATTAAGGCAGAAAAGTTTCCATTTTTCTTAGATTTATTCAGAGATCTTTGTTAAAACTAGTTCAATATCTGAAATGAAATCCAGTGAGCCTGTCTCTCTACCTTAGGAATGATATTATGACTTCACCGGTGCTGAAGCTTTCTAGGCATCAGTCAATGAACATTTCATACCTATTGATGCCACTGCAGTAAATTTTAATATATCTTCCTCACCTTATGCTTAGTTTATGTTTTTGGCTGTTTGCATTTCATCTTTTATCTGTCCCATCTTTTTATCCATATTTCTAATGATGTCCTTTCTTTGAGCAGCAAGGTGGCTGCATTTTGAATCTGCCAGACATGCAGGGCCTTTCTGTATGGATTTGGCATGTTCTTTGCATTTCCTTTGGGTGCTTTGGTTTTTAGTTTTCTGATAGATTGGTGATCTATTCAGGTGTTACTGTGCATCTCAACACATGCTGGTTTGTGTTCCAGCTATCAATGCCCTCCACAGGATAGGTTTGTCTACATGTTTGGATAGATGTTTTCCCATTTTTCTCATTCTTTTTTTTTTTTAATTTTTTTTCTTAATATTTTTGTGTATTTCTTTCTATTTCAGAATGCATGTCTTCTATCACCTTCACCTCCTCTCTCTACTTCTCTCTCACCACACCCCTCTCTCTCTCTCTTTCTGCTCTCACAATCTTTTTTCATTTTTCATCTTCTGGACTGTATTTCTAGCGACAGATGGAGTCACGGTGGCATCATTCATGTAAAGATGACTGGGACTGACAGTCCAACTGAGGACACACTGAGCAAATCCAGCACAATTTTCACACACACACACACACACACACACACACACACACAGAGAGTTTTGTTTCTGATATTTTTTCTTTTAAAGTATGCAGAATTACACTGTTGACATTTTAGTTAATTTTTAGTGATGGTTAATTAGTCTGTCTGCTCAGCTGTAGGTCATGTGAAAACAAATTTTGAGAATAAAAGTTTGAAAAGCATTTATCTGTGGCATTTGGAAAAAACTCCAAGGCACTGACATAGTTCAAAGGTTACTCATAGTTCAAAGGTTACTCAGAAGCTTCTTCAAACTTTTTGGTAAACAGCTCACAGAACAAATTTAGCCTTGCAACCTTGAGCTCATGAGAGTATTTGCAGCCATATGATGACTCAACAAAGTGAGTCTGCTGCTCATTGTTCACTCCCCAGTATAATCAGAAAACTGACAGAATTTCAAGTGCTTTTTGTGTTGCTCCTTTTTGGCAGCTCTCTGCTGCTTCACAATAATTTGGGGGATGGCAATATTAGGTACGGTATACTTTACAATGCTTCATTTCACTACAACAGCCCAAACTAGCTCAGCTGCCAGCCATTTTTTACCATTATAACTCTCTATAGTGCTTGGATTACAGTACAGTATTGTATATAATGCACCTCCTGTACATTTATTACTATATTTTGTTTTGTATTCATGATATCATATCATTTCTACAAGATGTCATATTGAACATTGCAGAAAATACCCTTCTAGACATACCAGAAAAAAATCTATTAAAATTTTCTAGCATCAAATAAAAAAACAAAAAACATTTGACAATGGGGTAAATGAAAATAATGAAACTGTACTAAAATGTCACAGTGAAATACTATCTGACCTTAAAACTTATAATGAAGAATTTCAGATTCAGTCACGTCATCTTGATTCCAGTGTAATGATCTGCCTTAATCACTTCTTTCAGGACTCAATAAGAGATTAAATTGACTTGTTAAAAATTTTTAAGATTTATCTCATTAGTTTAAAAAAAAGCAAAGCTATCTTGTTGTCTCATAGTATGAAATGTTTGGGATATTAATATCTCTACCACCAGTCCAATTTTCAGGCCTGCTCTTATTACCTTTGGCTAGAACAAACAAACAAACAAACAAAACAGATTTAATACATGGACTTATCAAGAAATCATCTTTAAAACACTCTAATACTCTCGTGCTTTTGGTTCTTGATACAATCATTTTCTTAGATAAGAAAAAATAATAGATAAGATCTTGAATCTGTCTCGAAGATTCTGCTTTTGCAGTGTATATGATTGAAAAATTAATTCATTTTCACAGTCTGTGTTCTGTTTTCTCTGTGATGAAATACTGAGGATGGCAGCTCTCACCCCCCACTGATGCCCCATCTGGCCCCTCTGTGTAACTGTCGTCCACAGTCGCTGCAGATACTGCGACCCCCTCACCTCTGCCCAGGGTTCTCATAACAGTTATGCCAACCAATTTGTCAGCTAGCCAACCAGCCAGTCATTTCAGCTCTGTGTGCATGTTTGCATAAGCTGAGGACATTGTTCCTGGTCTCTCTGTCAATGCCAACAGAATGCCACAATTACAAAATACTGTATTTCTTTATCAGGAAATTGCATGGTAGTCTGCAGTGTGAACCATGAGAGGAAGTGGCAATGGGGTGCCATTTTGATTTTTCAGAACCAAGAAGTTCTCTAATGATAGAGCCAGAACCACACTGTGCGTAACAATTCTAATAAGAAATTGATTTAAGTAGTTTACAAAGTATTTATTTATTTATTTGCTCCTTCATTCACTTTTTAGATCTATTTGCAATCTCAAAATGACTGCAGAGACCATCTGTTCTATGATTCAAGTAAGGAAGGGAGCAAGTAACAAAAGATGTAAAGAAGCAGTGAAGGGTGGATATGGAGGCAGGGAAGCACTTCATTCAGTTTGGAGGCTTGAGACAAATCCTATATTTCACGCAGGGACTGACATGGGCAGTACATTCCGGTTCAACCTTGCACACCTGTGTCGGCATTCCACTTGAATGGAGTTAGATGTTAATCCAACAGTCTTTTCTAATTTGACTCAGATTGCTATGGAGTCATCAAAGTTTCATGAGGAGAGCCCAATCTGCTCACATAGATATTACAAGATGTCTGTTGGATGATACTGAAGACACTGGGAGGGGAACACTATGTCACCCCCTAAAGGCGGGAATTTATATTTTGAAATGCCCATGCATGACCTCACACATTACTGCATTTCTTCTGATTTATACTTTCAAATGCTCTCTCACAACATCATGTACAACACCTTAACATTTTTCAGCTCATTGAACCTCATTTTTTGGTTTCTGAACAACTGTACTGAAGTACTGTAGTGTAGGATTATATACCGATATTTAGTTTTGATACTGCATGTAATGAATCATTTAGATTTCTTCCTTGGTGCTGAGCAAGTAGCATTACACATCTGGTGCTAATTAGCCAATCAGTTAGTCGAAGAATATTGTGTTTGTTTGTACCATCCAAACTCATGTTGAAACTTGATAAGATTGATATAAGCATTTGTGCTTAAAAAAAAAAAAAAAAAAAAAAATACTGCTTCAGCTGCTTTTGTGGAGTTGCTGGTTTTTCCATTTTCATGGGAGCTCCACATATTGAAGATGTTTTTCCAAGTGCCGTTTGCCCAAAAAAAAAGCCCTTTGGTACACTGTTATACAGTATTGCAAAAAAATAAAAAAAAAATAAAAATAAACAAACAAAAAAAACCTTTTGTGACAAAAGCATTTACGTACTTGAAAACTTCCTTCAGATTGTAGTTATAAATGTGTTCCCCATTAAATTTCCTGATCAAATAAAATATCTGACAGAATTGGTATCAGTATTGCCTCAATTTGGGCAAGAATACCTTCATCAGCAGTTCATAATAGGGAACCATCTGCTTCAATCTTACAGGATAGGCAGGGCAATACAAATACTGATGGTTCTGTATAGTATAGACAGTTCACCATATGCTAACATAATACAAAAAAAAAAACAAAAAACAAAAACAGCATACTTTGGAAATAATGATAGTGGAGTNTAATACAAAAAAAAAAACAAAAAACAAAAACAGCATACTTTGGAAATAATGATAGTGGAGTATTGCCATGAGATAATAATGAGGAGAGAGACTGAAAAAAGCAGGCCAGCTATAGGAGAGATAGCAAAACAGGAAGAGAGAAAATGCTGACAGTGCTGGAGAGAAAGACAAATTGAATGAATGCAGGCAGAGGAGAGAAGATGAATGCATTAGGATAACGATGGAGGGAGAATAGAGGAAAGGACAAGAGGAGAGAGGGATGCAAAATGAGAGATGCAGTGGAACATGGGTGAGTAACAAGGAATCACAGACTGAAATGGAAACAGATGAACAAAGAGATTAGAAATAACAGGAAACTTTAGAGAAATACACTGTCAGTGGATAAATCAAATAAATACAGAACCTCAGGTCAGCTGAAATAAAAAAGACAAAAGGACAGAGGGCTACTGAGAAGTAGGAAAAAAGGTTTGTATTCTATTACTTTTCTATGATTAATCATAGTCCATTTAATTATATGATTAGCCAACAAACACACACGCCCAATCACACAAACAGATAGAGTTTCTAATGATACTATGGTGGTCAGCCAGGCTTCACCGACTAATAGAACTTCCCGTTGAAGCCAGCCCCTTCTCACGACGGCAGACTGTTCCTTTAATTACTCAAAGATTTCCTCTAAATATGGTGCCTGTCAGAGTCCCTAATGACTGTGACTGGAACATTATCAGGATCCATTAAGGAGGAATTGTTTTTTTCCTCCACTCAGGGCAAGTGCAATGCTGACATAAGGAAAACAAATTTCCCCCACTACATGAATGGTTCACTTCTTGCATAATATTTCATAAAAGAAGGTGCAGGGTGAGCAGCATTTCAACAGCATTTCAGTTGCATCTGTTAAGTGATGTGACTATAAAACCTTTTAATCCTGCTAAGTGAATACATGTAATCTGTAATCTGCTGTAAAATCTTTATAAAAAGGTATAGTAAACACACTGGAAAATCTAAGGCTTTTTTTTTTGGGGGGGGGGGGGNGGGGGGGCAATAATACTGTTAAAAGAATTATGACATTACTAAATGTTCCTTCTGTTGATAAATAAGTTTTTTTTTTTACTATGTATACAGTAATAAACTAGCTGTACAGCAATATACTACTGTATATTTAAAATATTTTCATTTTAATTATTTTATGACTGTCAGCTTTGTAATGGGACATAAGTAAAAATAAATAAAATAAAACCCTTAAATCTACATTTTGTGAATGAATAGGTATTAAATTAATAGTACAGTTAAATTAACAGTACTGTGTGCTCACTGGCATTGCCAGACACAGAGACAAGCAAACTTATGCATTAAACTTTCAACTAAACTTTCCACAGCCGTGATATGTCAACTCACAAATTTTAAAGCCATATGTGGGGTTACTTGCAAGATATAAAGCAAATCCACAACTTGAATAACATCAGGATATAACAACATCAACTTGATAACAACCTAAGTTACATTATAAGAACCAGTTGTTGGGAATGCGGTTTAGGGAAGTCTTTTAGTGGTGACATCATTACAATCACAGGCTGAATGAGTAGTTTGTTGCTGAATACATCTGCAGCAAGTGTGTACCACATTAAAGTGACCCACTGTGATTTATCAGGCAGTGGACATGTGCTCTGGCTGAAGTCCCAGATTTTGCCTCATGTTTCTCTTTGGTCATGTTTTTTTGTTTTCATCCTGTCCATTTTATTGTTGTCCTAACACATTTGACATGACAGGGTGGGTATGCAACCCCCCCCCCCCCNCACACACACACACACACACACGCACCCTTTTTTTTTTAATGCCTTATAATCTATTTGTTGGAGTTTTTGTTGTCTTCCATCAGGATATAAGACAGAAAGATGATGCTGTGTGAGCTTGGCTTGATTTGGTAGATGTCATACAATTTTGCATTTGTTGAATACTACATTGCATAATTTTGAACAGACATGTTGTCCTGAAAGGAAATACAATTACTGCAATCACAACACAATATTGGTAACCCTGGGTACTGTACTGTGTGGTGATCTTGGCTTATTGTATGGTCTGATACTATCTTGTTAACTGTTGATGGCTTAAATACTGAAGTGCTTCTTTTATTGCTTTTGTGACTCATGAATGCCCCAGGATGTGATGGATGTAAAACAAATGTTTTCCATTAATTTTCCACTCAAATGAATTATTTATTTTGAATTGGTGCCATATTTCATCCCCAATGTAATCAACTGCCTTCCCTCTGTCTGATTCTGAATGTAGCAAGCATAATTTAAAGACAAAGATTTTTTATCTTCTATCAGTCTTCACTCTCGATATTCTTTCATAATGTGATGTTTGTTCCATGCACATGCACTAGTGACCAAATTACACATCATCTTTTGTCTTTTATCTGGTTGACAGGAAAATATGGAATGTGTGTGTGTGTGTGTGTGTGTGAGAGAGAGAGAGAGAAAGAGAGAGAGAGAGAGAGAGAGAGAGANTGTGTGTGTGTGTGTGTGTGTGAGAGAGAGAGAGAGAAAGAGAGAGAGAGAGAGAGAGAGAGAGAGGTCTGGGGACACCTTCTGCCAGTATATTGTTTCTGCCAAGACCTTCTCCTTATGGGAGCTCCCTCAGCAGGTGGCTTGGCACTAGTCTGGGCTCCACACTGATTACAAATGAAGACATACTGTTTGTTCTGTTCTCCTTGTGTTTGTGTTTGTGTTGTGTGTCACTTCTCTTTCACTGTGTTGTCCTTGTTAACATCTTTAATTCTGCATTCTGTATGTGCATTTCCACTTTATTTGTAGCCTAATAGAGCCCCTAAGTAGGCTGTCTTTGGAGGCACACTTTGAGTAACTTACTCTTACCTGGATCTACAGTAATTCAGTAAATGGTTAAAGAATTGTGCTTTGGTTACTGGTATAAGAATGTGACCATAGTAAGATGAATATAAAAGACATCTCACTTCAGACTTTTTCCTATTTCCAGGTCATAATGTGAGGGATTTATTTAAGGAAATTTATTTTACAACAGTAACTGATAATTATGATGAAATACTCCAGTGTAACTGAGTACATTATTTGGTTAATAACTCATATTATATGTGATACTCATGATCAAAATGGTATAACTCTGGTTAAACTAAAGGGGCACTCAATGGGCATTTGGGACGTGCAAGATCGTGCACCGTCTGAAAAATTGATGTGTTCAGTTAATGCTGTTTGTAGATCAGAAAATACAATTTTACAAGACTGGCAAGAAAATGGGCATGAGGACTATCGTTTTTCAAAAGTCACAATTGAGTGTCTGAAATTTAGCTCATTTAAATCTCCTGGACATGTTCAAAAGCCAGCAAGGCCATCAAAATGCAGATGTCTTTTGGACTGATAGGCTTCTCAAATAACCATGATAATAATCTAATCAACTTTTCTCTGGTTTGCCTATTTGTTAAACTTGGAGGGTAGAGGAATACATCCACATGAATGATGTCTGTCATATCAACACAAGGACCTTCATTATGACTGCCAGTTACCAAGGGGCAACTGTGTACAAAAGACCCTCAAAGAGACAAATTTATCAGCAATATCAAAATACCTGAAGACACTAATCTGATAAGATGTCTCTAGTGTGTGATGAGGACATGTGCTAACAAGTTAGTTATTGAGTAGGCCTCGCTGAGAGCAAATTCTATGCTGAGTAATGTTTAAGATCTTAATAATGGCCTAACAATTACAGTGCTCACTATGGGTTGATAATTATTTTGAAGCACTTAGATATTCATTATCTCTGCAGCAAACACAACAAAGTACTGTATAATGCTAATGAGTGCTAAAATGTGTGGGCAAAAGTCAATGAAATAATAAGTATCAGAGGGATCTTGAACCAAAACAGTAATGGATCAAGTAGAACTGGAATCAAGACTTGCAACTTGGGCTTGGGGCTGTTTGTCAGACTTCATCAGACTTACTGCAATAACTACAAGAATTATATGTTTTGCAAAGTGGATGTACAGTTTCATTTTAATCACCACAATTGGCACATCTCTCATTTGTTGATGATTCAGTGGCTTCCATAAAAGGCACCAGACGTCTGTTGGTGATATCCACTAATCTCTTCACAATCCATTGGATACAGTGACTGTAAGCGTTATACATACTGTCCCAGTGATGATTTGAGGTGCATGTATCTTTTTAGGTGTGGGAGGTAAATTATACAAGTGGTATAATTTCCCAGCACGTTGCTCTCTCCGAGTTTTATATAGGTACAAACAGAATGTTCCATTAGTGACGGGACACCCGAGCATGTTACTCTATCTTCCATGACAGCCACCCACATGCAACTCAAACAAATACTGTATGTTCCCCTCTGAGAACCTTTGGATAGGACATGCAGATTGAGTTGGTGAGATAAAATATAATTAAAGTCAGGAAGATCAGCAGCTATACACAGTCTCTGCACTTATATATTAAACGTTTATCATATGACAACAATATAACATTCTCATTATAGTGTCTATAGGTGTAATCTGGACTATAAGAAAGAAAAAGTCACTAGGATAAAATCACTCTAAATGAAATACAGAATGATAGAGAAACATCATGACTTACTAAGGAATTGTGGTAGAAAATGACTATCTATACAATCCACTACAGAGTATTACTTTGGCGAAAAACACAATAGTTTTTGTTCAATTCGCTCTGGTTTTTGTGGTGAGTTTCAGTCAGCAAATCTAAGCTATCACAGTTTGGATGTGACTGTCAGGTCTTATGGACAAAATCTGCAGGCCAAAGGTTTGATTTGCTTTTTAAAAGATTAAAATCTTAAAACAATTTCAACTTTAGTTTCATTCCATATTTTCAGGCCAGTTACTCTATGTCTTTAGGCCCTTCCCCAAAGGGACACAGCTCCCACTTTGAGAAACACTGGACTAGGCAAAGAAAAGTAACTAATTCATATATTATATGAAACCAAAAATTAGCATTTTATAAAAAAAACAAAACAAAAAAATGCAAGTCAAGTGTGTAGTATGTGAGTTAGTCAAGGTAAAAACTACAAATGATATCATCACAAAGACTCCACCCATGGCACTTTTTAATTAGTGGATTGCTACACAATTTAAGCCATTCAACAAGTATGTTTTCTTACACAATTATTATTTTATCCAACTGGGATGACTGAGCAGAAGACGCACTGAAATGCTGTCAGTTCACCTCTATGTGATGTAAAACAGATTTCAGCAGCACCGGGGACAGATAGCTTTTATAGAAGTGTTTATGGCTCATTGACATCCTGTCACTGTGTTTATGACTCACTGTGCCAGTTACACTACTAAACAGCCGGGCTCCCTCAAGGGCATCAGGACCAATCAATATGGACAGAACCAGACTTTAATTATCTATAAAGACATATTCTCTGAGCTTGATGTTGTAGGGTCATAACTCACACCCACTGCACACAAGATTAGCCTTCAATTATATTTGCATAAAGGTAACAACACATGGGCAGCAGGTGAATTTACATAGCAGCAGATCATGTAGTTTGATACATCCAACAATTATTGATGCACAGGATACAGCACACATTCAGAATGGAAATGTGGTTCTATTCTCTCCTGTTTCTACAGCAAACATTGGACATACCAGAAACGAATGCATTCTTTGCACAATGGAAACAACAATCAGATATGCACAAATTGCTTGTAATGTCAGCTCATCTCCCTGCTGGATTCCTATTATAATAAAACATATTATGGACAGAACAGACATTCTGTAAGTCATCTGACTTATCACATCTCCTAATATAAATACAATGATTTGAATAGGACAAAATGTGGAATTATCACACCAGAATAGCTCACCCTGCACGTTACCACACAATATAATCCTTCTTGGTAGGAAAATAAAATGAATCCCTTTTGTAGGAAAATAAAACACACCTAGCCACATTTTCAGGTGTTCCAATTTGAATAAATTGATTACTTCTGTCACAGTGGGACTCGGGAGTTAGGACTCAATTGCATGATCAGACAGGCAAACTTGAATACACAGTCTTTAATTGAAATATGAGGCAAAAACAGGACAAAATGAGAGGCAAGGAAAAACTTACAAACGAACAGGCTGAATATCCAAAAGAATGAGGCAAAACACAAAACTGGAGGACAGAACAGGGTCAGGGCACGGGGAAAATCACAAGCTGGAAAAAAAAAGCAAGAACAAGAACAAAAACTAGAAAATACAGAAATCTAGACTAGACACAGGATAAACTAGCTAGATGCTGGGCAACAACAAATGGATAGGACACAAGACAGACTGACAGAGAAAGTATATAGACACATGGAATGACTGGAAATGGAGAGCAGCTGAGGAGGTAAGGTGACTGAAAAGTGGAGGAAAAATCCAGAAACAGGAAGAGAGTAGAACATGGAGACAGAATGTGAAAACTGTGGTGACAGCTAGTGGATGGAGACTGAAGTGCAGATATAACAACTTCATTGTGTTGATACCACAGTGTTTCCCTCTTTGATTTTGCTGGTGGCATGCTATGGAAATACACAATGAAATGGCATTGTGACAACTGTGATCTATCTTTGATTCCAGTAACTGGCTTGTCAGTAGGGTGAAAATGGGCTTCAGCTTAGCCATGTTATACAGCAAAAAGCACTTAGCGGGAATACTTATAAATAAAAATGCCAAGGCAAAACCTGAGTTGCTCCAAGACAAGCTTTTGACAAGCTGGCTGTCTGCCATTTTGATTACCTAAATTCACCACTAAGGAGCTATGAAATAAAAGGAAACCTATCAAGAAACATCCCTTTGATAGCAGCAGGAGATGTAACCGTTGTGTATTTGTCCATCGATGACTTCTCTTCCTGTTGTCAATATGACCTTATCTAGGTGTTATCACCAAAGTGTGTGTCAAGTTGTTTTTTTTTCCATTTCTAGATAGATTAGCACCTTATACAAAAATGATGAAATCTGTGTGATGTTGCTAGGTTACTGTGTTGTTTTTTGTTTTTTTTTTTNTACAAAAATGATGAAATCTGTGTGATGTTGCTAGGTTACTGTGTTGTTTTTTGTTTTTTTTTTTCTTCAGAAAATGTTGGCATTAGCATGGCAATATCACAGTTATTTCATTTGGCTCATTGTGGTCAGGCAAAGTTTAACATTCACTAACTGAATTAATATAAGGTAATCATAAAGCACTATATACGTATATAGCCATGCAGGAGGTGAGGTGGATCTTTGGTCTTTGCTTATTGCCAGGCAGCTGGGCTGGAGTGCATGGACAGCAAGGGCTTCTGTTTTCTCTATCATGCAACTGGTCACCATCATCGAGGGTCAGCAGTCTGCTGTCATGACTTTGAGGGGATTGTCTCTGCTGTAAAATGGAAAGCAGAAGTGATTGGAAAACCCCGGAGCCATCTTTATCACAGTTTACTGTCATTCGAACCTGCCTGTCATATGGTGACGAAGGCCAGGTTATCTCTTCATTCTCAGACAAACATGTCCCCCTTTCATCATGATGGTCATCAGGGATGTCTGCATCATTTAAAGACTACTCATTGTGCTCTGACTTGTACTTTTCTTTATCTGGTACCAAGATATTATCTCTTCCTCTAATTTATGTGTTTTTGTTTATACTGCACATCAGCAGAACAAATGCAATCAAGGAGCTCTTGGGAATTTCATTGTGCACTAGTGGCATCAGAACAGACAAAAATGGGTACCGGCATATACTTTTTACCATTATTACTGTTTCATGTGAGAAAACATATTTTCCAATTGGCCCAAATTAGTATTAAGGATACACAAGTGTTTGACAGGATAAATAAGACCTGTAAGACATTCTGTGTGCCTCAATCGTTAGCAGTAAAATAAAGCTACATATAAAAAAAAGAGCCAAAATAAATATCATTATGAAACGATTAAATTAACCTTATTAAAATTCAATTTTGTCATGTTATGATCATTTCAGCGTAGACCAAAACGTGTTACAGGACACAATCACTGCCACACACATGTAAAATTTTATAATGCCATAGGCAATGCCAAGGATTATCAGGCAGAAAGAGTGAATAGCTTGTTGCCATTGTAAATACTTGACATGTCTGTAAAGATGATAGTGAAAGAACTAAGAAAATATCATCATTTATAATTTATGACTCATGCACAGATGTGAAAATGTATATTTTACTTCTATTGTATGTATTTCTAAGGTCATCCATGGTGAAACTGTAGCTCTCACATGAGAAAAAGGAAACTGAGTAACTGACTAGAAAAAAAAAATGATGGTGAGAAAATAGCAAAATTTTGCATATTACATAAATTATGGTTGACAGTTGTCCACAATAAGACTGAGAAAATATGAAAATTACAATTGAAATATTGTATAAAATTGAATAAATAAAATGATTTGCATGCTAAGAGATGTTATTTGGATAAGAGGCTGAGCTGACAGCAGCAAAAGAGGAACCATTTATTTGGGGTTTATTTGATGTCTCATAAAACCAAACAGCTTCCAATAATCATGTTTCCAGGATGTGACGCCCATATCGTTCAGACCTCCATCAAGGACAAATTGCGAGTATGGTAGATGTCAGATTATGTTTTCATGGGAATGCATCTTTATATCCTGCATCTCGTATTTCTCTCCATTCATCTCTACCTGTCTTTCAGACTCTCTCCATCTCACTGTCTCCATCAGTCTCACTCTGTTTTGCTTGCCTCAATTCCTCTCTGTGCTCTCTCTCTCTCTCTCTCCCCCTCTCTGTCTCTCTCTCTCTCTCCACTCTCTCTTGCCCTCTCATTCCATTTATTCCATCTCTCTTTCTCCCTGTGTTTCTCTTTCTCTCTTCTTTCCTTTCCTTCAGATATCAGTCAGACTTCAGCTTGGCTGGGCAGGGCTATGACTGGGTAGAGAGGGGAGGTAATTGAATTTCTCTCCAAGAGTGACTCACATCACCACAGACAATTCAGACATAGCCAGGCGCAACGTAATAGACAGAAAGGGCATCGCTTCAGCTTAGAACCGCAATTAACTACACAGGAACACAGATGCTTGAAGCCTGAAGAAGAAACTGGGGAAATAAATGTGACGGCACTCTCTTCAATTTTACAGTCCATGTATTCATGTTTCTAAGTCTGATATGTCATTAGAGCGACCGCTAGTCAAGTGAGAAAAATCAGAAGCAGCTGTTTTGTTCAGGCAGTGTTGGAAGTAAAATTATACCAATTTGGAAATAAAATCATATCACCACTCACTTTCCAAATGACCACTCAAGAGCTTGGACCAGATAGTTTTACATACTTGACTTGGGATTGATTCACACTTCAGCCAGAGAGGTCAAGCTCACAATGTTTATCACGAATTCTTCTACATTCAGCCATAAATGTGATAATCAAAGGGTCAAAGGGTGACTGATTGTAACATGGTTGGAGCTATGGCCTGGGATAGTGAGTTCAAACTCTATGTCACGAAAAATACATCCATTTTCACAATCATGTCAAATTAGGTGGAGGCCATACTATGACCATGATCTTAAAACAAACAGGAAACTTATATGATCATCTCTGTCTTTGTGCAGCTAATTTGCTGTGCACATTTGTGCTCCAAATAGGAACCAAACAGTTGCCAACATTTTGCTTTTCAAGTGGACACATCTCCTAAGCCCTTAGTCATAAACATACATTTATGCAGCTGCTGGTTATGAAACTAATGATTTTTCCCAACCCACGACCTTTCCTTGAATGCCAACTTTGGCCAACCTTAGGTAACCATTTTATAACCTGTTATAACCTCTGTCATGTCATATAACCAGTACAGTATTGACTTGTAATGTAATGGCTCATTATTACTCCTTAGCAGAGGTCTGCATGCAGTTGCTTTCTTGTTTCTGTCTTGTCCAGGTCCAAATGATTCCTCTTCTTCTCTTATCATTACTGAGGTAACATTATTCCTAACACCTTACCCTGATAAATGTTTTAAGTCTATAAAAAGCAAAGATTTTCATTGGACTTTTGCTATCCTACATAACACAGTAACACATACAGTATAAATGCTGGCAATGTTTTAGTTAGCCTTAAAAAGAAAAGCATTTCATTAGACTTCCGTCACTCTATTTATCTATCTATAACTTATATAGCTATCAATAACTTTTTTCCAGAGAGCCATTGGCTCATGGCCCTATGGCTCATTTAATAAATTACAGTTAGGACACAGTGAAGCAGAAAAAAATCATCACCATATTTCTCATGTTCACTTCTAATATTTGCCTTTTTGGCCACTTCAAGCTGGTCCTCTGGCTTTGTTTAGGTTTTCATCTCACCACACTTGCCAAATCAGAGAACCAGGTGAAGGTGAAGGTTAATTGGAAAGTAACCTCAATGTCTTGATACTGACATGCTCAACCCACACTTGATCCCATTCCTTTTTGCCACAGCAGCATCTCATTTTTCCCATGGGAAATGTAGCCCTGTTGTTTAATTTTTGTCCTGAAAGGACAATTTAAACATTCTTGATATGTGTGGTTATGAAAGAAACAAACAAAAACAAAACAAAACAAAACAAAAATCTTAATCTTGTGTGTGTGCAGACAAATCTGTTCAACTTATATTTTCATCCCATAAGTACTATATAAATATTGTAACTTCTCAAGCCATCAATCCCCTATTGATTGAAGCATTTTAAGGTGGATGTGAAGGAGATTAATCATCTTGTTCAATACTAATATATGGGCAGGGTGTTATTGCACTTGAATAACTGTTCTCTGTGGCAGTTATAATATGCTGTCTATTTTCTATTGATTCTGTGCAGGGTAAAGAAAAAAAATACTTATCTGCATTAACTAGCATCAGCATTGATCACCATGAGGAATATGTTCTTTAGCAAAGACTGGTTATCTATGATGGACTGAAAAACAGCAAATTTGTGCTTAAATATAGGCTGAATTATGTGAATTCATTTCACTCCACCCAGGCTAGTCACATTACTGATTCCAAAATCATTTACAATTCATGGAAGAGAATGTTTATTGAAGCATGAATGAGCTCGTCATAGGAAAGAAAGGAATGGATGCAACTTGTTAAAAAGACTTTTCTGAAAGAAATGTAAAGGTAACATGACATGTAAAATTATAAGTCACAGTTAAGTATGGTGTGAACACAGGCTGAATCCTTGGGGAAATAAGAGCATTTGTGGCTTCTTGCATGGCTTAGAGATGTGGGCTTCTAAATGTGGACAGAGGAAATAAACTAGTAAAAATACTGACTGCTATCAAAGCACAAGTTGAGATCAGTTCTGTTTCCAGTGGCCAGTAGAAAGCTGTGGGCTCTGCTATGTATGAATGTGCTTAATGAAGTTTTACTTGATAAACACATACAGTATATAGTGTAAGTAAGTCTGGTTAGTTAACCTTCCCTATTTTAAAAGTATAAAAACAAGAATAAATGTGGCAGATCAGTCTTGGCAGATCAGCATAAGCTGGAAGGTAATGAGACAGCATCAGCACACATTCTTCTTTGTGCCCTCATTATACATTTTCATCAACCTGCCAACTGTTTGCAGCTGTTACTGCTTCAATAACACAGCCAAGATAAAAAAAAAAAAAAGTATGAAGAAATCAATGTTTGCAAGAGTNTGTGTGTGTGTGTGTGTGTGTGTGTGTGTGTGTGTGTTGTTTCTTATATCTGTTTTTGAGGGATATGATGTTATGGAAATAATGTTGAATAATTATGTGTGTTGATGTTTGGCCCTCCATTACCACTGCTGTATGCAGACAATCTCTCTCTCTCTCTCTCTCTCTCTCTCTCTCTCTCACACACACACACACACACACATTATAAGACAGAGATTAAATACAAATGTCAGTGGGGCAATGTATAAATGTTTCTTCTCATTACTAAGATGCTGACACACAAAATGTGATCTGATAGAGACATTGTTTAGAAAGTTATCTTGAAATGTTCAAACCATTTACTGTGAAAGAAGAATATCTAACATTGTTTATAGTTAAACACATTTCAATATTTTCAGCCTATGCTCAAATTCACAGTTGAGATTTAGTGTTAACACGAACTGACTTTCACTCCTATTTCAAACGCACACATCCAGTCATGAGCCAGGTCAAGAATGTTGATTGTTGAGTCAAGAATGATGATAGGAAAATGAAATACACAAAATTCAAAATTAGAGCTTATCAGGTTTGAATAGCTTACAATGTTATATATGTTTGCTGTAAAAATATTCCATATTACTCTGGAGTGTCTCCTTATGCAGTCACTCTTTATGATATGTCAAATGCTGGTTCAGAAACTTAGTCAACCAGTTTTATAAACCTTTGTAGCCAAAGGTCTGTTTCATAATGTGGTATAATGGTGGCCCTGTGTTATCAAGAAATGGCATATATTTCTTCAAAGCAGTGAAGAGTTATGGAAATATATTGCTGTGGGGTATTGTGGTTGTCTCAGTGGTGCTGAGCCCATTTATCATGATACTGTGACACCTGAGGGAAGATTCTCTCCAGGAGATTCCTATACACAGTCCGATGCCTGGTACACGCACGCACACACACACACACACACACACACACACACACACAGCTACCCATGCATTCAAGCACAGCACAGTAACAAACAGACATTTATGCACAAAAAATGTGCATTCACATGTGTGAGCACGTGCACACACACACACACAGACACACACACACACACATGCAGATATTCTCACAATGGCACATGTTTTTGTAAATATAAGCATTTATACACACACTCATCTTTTACATCCGCTTAGATATAATTGAAGTGTGCACACACATGGTGCATAAACATGCAGCAATGCTGAGACAAAGTATGCACATAAGTGCACTAAGTGCATACCTACAAACTACATAGTCACACAATGATAAGACAGGCAAGACTGAGGAATAACATTCAGAGTGGAACAATGACAGAGAAAGAGAAAAAAGAAGGCATGAATTAAAGTAATGGTTAAAGATGGGTGGAAAATTGGGAAGAAGAAGATATAGCGACCATAGAAAGTCCAAAGACAACAGGAAAGAAGGAGGGGAAAGGGAAGGGAAAGTAATGTCTCAAGTGTTCATTTTGCTGGCGACACAAGAAAATAACAATGTAGACACTTACCATCATCAGATAACAAAATCAATATACTGTCTCTCGTTTGAGTCTAATCAATAACATTCTCTATGGCCATTATTAGAGCAAATGATCACAATTAGCTTTCCAAGACTGTGGAAATGTCAGCACTATCTCATACTGTATGTGGCCATTAAACATTAGAAATATCATTAAGGTTTAGTTAACTGTTCTTACTGTCTTATATTTTGAGAACTTTTATCATCCAACTTTTAAAAGGAAAACCAGTGACAATCAATATTATATGGACAAAAATGTCCTCACACACTTGATGGCAGACCAGAGCAAGTTGAAGTCGTTAATGGTATCCACTAGAATTAGGCTGCTCTCATTTCCAGGCAGGCCATATAAGCAATATTTCTAAATATTGTTTGTGATTTTTGTAGGCCAGTGGTGCTGCTGCCCAAATTTTGAAGGACACACAAACATGTCAATGTTGTTTATTTGATTATCAGCAGTGGTGGGCCATGTATTTTACACTTACGCCTTCAGAGCTATCTTCCTGCAATTAAACCACCTTCTAATAACCTCAGCATGACACTAGGGCTATAGGCTGTTGTTATTCGATGTAACCAGCCCATATTCACAGTGACAGTAACCTTTATCGAGTGGAATAAAGTGATTTAACACAAGGATCAACACCTATGAAAATAAAAACAACGGTGAACAACTTTAATGAGCGACTGGCAGAGGAGATGAGAAAGTAGCTGCACCCACGATTCCTTATAACACACTAACAGCAGAGACATGAATAGGATGTAGCATTATTACACATTATCACAGGATGCTGCATCACAAATAGACATCATATAGCCTAAATCACTGTCATTACCAAAGAAAAAAGAACAAACTCACAACAGCCATCACATTTACTCTTAAGACCAGTAAGCAAGCAAAAATGCCATAAAACACAAATAATGCAATCAGGATTCAACAGGATTCCCCACAGATTCCAGCCTCATAAAAATCCATCAAACTTACCAAAGCTGCTCATTATCTGAAGCCAAAGTCCATCCTCCTTTCTGTCTTCATAAAGAGTTTAACACAGCAGTACAGTACATTAGTGCAGTTCAGTTCCAAAATGTAAGAAAAAAGGTTGTAAGTCCATTTCTTTTCCTCCTTCAGCCATTGAGCGTTAAAAAACAACAGGACTAATTAAAAATCTAAACAAAAACTCTAAAGCAATACATCTTAAAATCTAAACGTCAAGAAAGAAAGTTTAAATAAACATTAATGCTCCGTTACATGCTAGCTAGGTTTACTTGAGTTAGCTAAGCTAACCGGCTCTCTTCTTTTTCTGATGAATTTCTGGCAGACTGTTTAGCTAAGTAGCATAATGCTGTACTCCGATGACGTAGGCCAAGGCCAGCTAGAAGGCTCTGGCCTGTAAAAGAATNGCATAATGCTGTACTCCGATGACGTAGGCCAAGGCCAGCTAGAAGGCTCTGGCCTGTAAAAGAATATGCCCAACATGGCAAACTCGAAATCTGATTGGTTAAAGAATATGACAATCAGCAATGTTGTCCCATTTGCTTGAATAGCAGAGGGGATTCACTCGAGATTCTGAAGGCCTCAGGCTACATTTTTTTANTCCCATTTGCTTGAATAGCAGAGGGGATTCACTCGAGATTCTGAAGGCCTCAGGCTACATTTTTTTACCTGGAGACAGCACAGGTGGAAAATCTGATTGGATAAAAGCTCTAATTTAATATGAGCTGTGCTGAAAGCAGCACAACTGAAGGAGAGAGTACCGTACCGATGAAATGACGTTATAACAAAACTGATGGGAATGAACTTTATAAAATACATATAGCATTAATTAAAATATATATTAAATTATAAAAACATAATTTGATGATTCTGACAATCTCTAGGTCAGCAGAGAAGGCTTTGCTGGCCCTGATTGCCCGCCACTGATTTTGAGCAAAGTTGCATAAGAAAGTTTGTCAATGAAACTGTATTTCTCATTATGAAGAGATATTCAAGTTTAAAAGTCAAATCCACAATTTCTGTCAACTTTTCAAATGCTCTTCTTTAAATTAAATAAACAAATAAACTAATAAATACAAACTTTTCCATGTTTTTATCACCGCACCCCATTTCGATCTCAGGAGAGATGGAGTCTGACTGTCTTAGAGTTTTTATCAGCTGGAGCCGAGTGGCTTCAGCAGCATACCGAGACATCATTCCCATCAAAATGATAATTTTTCCTTCAAAATGTTGCCTCTGAGGATGGTAGAGTCAACAAGCAGCTTGCCTGGTTATACATGATAAGACAGGTCTGTGAATGGGTAATGAGATAAGTTTTACACCCTTGCGTTTCACTCAGGTAATATTGGATTGCTTGGGCTGTGTGTGTGTGTTGAAGCTAAAATTCTCATTTGACTCTGATAATCCTGATTTATTTCCTGTGTAAAAGGTAAAGGTAGTGAAGGTAGTAAACTTGTCATTATCTCCATCTTGCTCTGCTCTGTTATGATTCATGCTACAACAAGTAAAAGTGCATAACAGTGGACTGATACAGAACGTGATGGGGTAAACCAGTTCATATCAGCCCTTAACCAATGAAACACCATTAAATAGCAAACTGCATTCCAATTTGGGCAGCTCAGTACTTTCCACTGAGGCCTTGTTAACCTTTCTGT
Source organism: Lucifuga dentata (assembly GCA_014773175.1). Classification (NCBI taxonomy): domain Eukaryota; kingdom Metazoa; phylum Chordata; class Actinopteri; order Ophidiiformes; family Bythitidae; genus Lucifuga; species Lucifuga dentata. The sequence goes on from VXCM01002745.1 coordinate 115,891, forward strand.
GTGGGATTTATATGTTCTCTCCAATCTCACATGCGTGTTTCCTACATGCAACTCAGTTAGGACACAATGATTTAAGGATGCTCTGATCTGATATAATGTCATCATAATCAGCTAATCTGATATACTGAATCAGTGTCTGGTTCAAGTTTGTAAACTTTTTTACTACAACCTCCCTCATGAAACCCTGAAAAAAACTCACCTTTTCTTGGTTGTTACCTATGCTGTCTTTGGACCCATTCCTCAAATATATTAATATATTTCTCAATACTACAACTTATATTTCAAACATAATGCATTACATTGTTTTATTCTCTTACATTAGTTGACAGTGACCTTCTTAAAGGAACACACTGGTGATTTTGCATGTTTGAGCCCAATAAATACTACCCGCATACACATTACTGCCAAGCATTTCCCAAAACATACTACTGGAGCTGTAAATATTAGAATTTTTTCCTACATTCTAGACAAACCGTTCCAGTACACAATAAAAATCAACTTGTACAAACTTGAAATGTGCTTGAGATAGTAAATCCATCACCCGAACATATCATCTATTCAACTTTTTTTGGTGAAGTTACCTAATTTAACTAGTCAAATGTGGAGCTACATAGAAGGAAATGTGTGTCTCCACCAGGGAATATACAGTAGTCTCAGAAGAAAAGACTGATTTTACAGAGAAATTAAAACTCTGTCTACACAATTGTGCACAAGTGTTAAGGGGCAAAACATTACATTCTAAGGTAGGTGTATTACCTGAACATTTGATTTTGAAAGATTAGGTGATTTGGCAAAATAACAGAAAAACTAAAATATGGTTTTATATTTTGGAAAAAGGTTGGTAGTAATGGGGGTAATATTGGCTGGGCTCAAACATCCACCGGTATGGTCCTTTAACATAACATTTCTAGACAGCCTCTTTCTCTTACATGTCTTTCTGAATAATCACAGAGCAGCTTGAGCCACGAGGCAATAAAGCAATCTTTTTTTTTTTTTTTTTTTTTTACATCTGTTTCACACAGTAAAAGCACAAATCAAATATAACATGTCTGGCTACATTGTTCGTACGTGGGTTATTGGGTGATATTTGAGGGATATGTCACATGAAACAGTTGCTCTTATGTTTTAGCAGACACAGTAAAAGTATGACAATCAATGACATTTTGGCTACGCCACAGGAATGACAATTTACATTGTCTGGCATAGCAGATGAAAAACAAACACTTCAAGTCATGGTCTGTAATTGCTGAATTATTATCCAATCATTACTTTTCTTTACATGAATAAACATCCAATTGAAAAACAAATTTATGAGATTTTCATGCCCGAGCTCCCACAGGGGTGATACGATATTGACTATGAAACACATTGTTGACACATTCTGGTCAGTTGCCATCAATAACAATTCATCCATTCAGTATCAGTATGGTGACTGTCTTGTTACAGTACACTGGGTCAGAGATAAATAAAAAGTCAGAAAAAGATGGCAAGCAATGAGTGGACCAGCAAGCAAGAAAGAATGAAGTGTGTGACCATGATCATCAACTCCCCTTGATCTATTGTTAGCTGACATGCTGGGCTGACCTTTACTTACATTATCTGCCATCATTTCACCATAAACCACAGATTTATGACTTTAGTGAATGCCATAGCTCTAAAAATCTTGTCTCCTTCTTCTCTTTGTCATCCTGTCCTTCTCTCTCTTACTTTTTTTTCCATGGGGTTCACCACCACTACAACCTTTTACCCCCACCTCCTTCTCTTCTGCTGGCTTGGTGTTTAACAGTGGAGAAGGTCAGAGTCGTTTAGTCGTTTAGGTAATAGATAATGTAAATTAGAAGTTCAGACAAGGAATATATTAAAATTGAATTCAGGGTAAAATGTCTCCTGTCCAGTTTGAGTATAAAGGTGATTATGCAGCATGTGCACCCTCATCATTTTCTGATGCATAAAATAATTTAGTGCACAATTGCACCTTATTTGTTGCTAGCATATTTAAAACTACCTTATCATTAGGTGAAAGGTCTTCCTTGATTACTAGGCAGGGAAGTGTTAGTTTAATGGTGCTGACTGTTTAAATTATATATATCAGTTTTGTGTTTATCTGTGTGAAATGGAATTTCACTCTCTTCAATGGTAATTTTACAAATATCAGTACAATAAAAGAGGTACTTATTAGGTATTATTTAAAACGTTAAACATGTAGGGGTAGACACACTTTTCTCACTAACTGAATATTTTTTGAACCAGACTCTGTCAGTGTGTTAGATGTGTAAAGCATTATTATTAATCCCCCCCCCCCCCCNCCCCCCCCAAAAAAAAGTTTGAAATGGATACAGAAAAGAGAGAGGGAGGGGACACTAACTATTGTGGCATTTGTTTTGTTGAACAATTAGTAGCTTTTTCTGTACATAATCCTAGAATTTTGAGTAAAAATTTGAATATAATGTACACAGTAGAATGTCTCAGAAGTAGAAGCTGGTCATTGTAGTATGTTGGTCCCAGGAAATTATAGCTTCCAATGTTATTATGTGACTGAGATATGGACTGTCATAAAAAATTAACAATTTCACCATCTACAGATGTGAGAATTTGGAGAGAATTGGGAACGTTGAAATTTTGGTCAAATTTGGTCATCAGGTCTGCGGTTGATGAAATTAATTTTTATAACAGACCATATCTCAACCTTGGAATGACATAGGATGCAAAAATTTCAGATACAACATCATTCCAATACAAATCATTGCTGGGAATTTGGAGAGAATTAGCCAACATTGAAATTTTGGTCAAATTTGGCTGTCAGGTCAATTTCGGTTGACAAAATTATGAAGTTTTTATGACAGTCCATGGAATGACATTATTAAAGTGTACGTAACTGAATGTGAAGCAAGGTTTTGCTGAAAAGTGTCATGTGTGCTCAGCCTTCCTTGGATAAAATTTACTGCATTTATTATCTGTGAAAAATAGATTGTGAGAACAATGCCCTTCAGAGGGCATGGGTGCTGGAATTTTTTTTTTTTTTTTTTTTTTTTTTTGTTAAATGACCAACCTTTAACTACAGTAATTAGCTAGACTTTGCAGAAGAACTTTCCACTCCATCATTTGATAAAGAACTTTTGCATTTTGCCCCACAGATTGAACTGACCTTCTTTAAAGTCCTTATGTTTCTGTGGAGAATTAAAAAAAAAAAAAAAAATTTAAAGTAGACAATTCCAAATGAAATTGCTAATTCAAATGAAATAGTTAATTCTATTGGTGTTGATCCTATTCTGTGTTCATATCTGTGACAGGATTATATTTCATGCTGTCTTAATGCGATGCTATGGGAACCAGGACATTCCCAAAGATTTTTAAAGAGATTTTTGAGAGAAGACCAGAAAAACTGCAGATCTTAAAAAAGATCTTAATCGCAATTTTTTTTTTTTTTATATTAGTTTTGACTAGATAGAATGTTTTAACTGTCAGCCTGTCTTTTTTATGCTTCATTATTGCATCTCTGTTTGCCTTGTGATGTGTGTGGCCTGTCTGTCTGTATCTCTGCTGCTAATGTTCTCTGTGGGATTCAAGCAAAGATTAGCAGTGTTCCTAAACCTCATCAACTCCCTGTTCCCTTGTTTGATGGCAATTCACACATGTTCTTTTGATCCTCCAGTATGCGACTCCATATGTAACCTTGATTAATGACAAAGACAGAGTTCCATTACATGCCTATTGAGTCTAAATCTTGAATACCAGGCTAGCTGCAGCATCCCCAATTAAAGCTCATTTAGAGTAATTAGCACTGATGGAGGGGCACCCAGCAGAAAGGAACAAAATGGTGAATGGTTTCAAGGACATGCAGTGACATTTAGGTTTTTCCCTTGAAAATATAAATGTTTTCTGGCAATGCTTGGAGTGCTGGAAAGTTTAAATGTGTGTCATAATGGATTTTGTGGTTGGATGGAGGAAAGTGGAGTTACTACATTTGTGTGTATGTGTATGTCCATGTGATGTGTATTTCTGTGTTGATTCCCACCTCTATCTCACACTGCTCACAAACATATTCCCTGCAGACAAAGGTCAACCATTGAGATTTCCAGGACTTGGGCACCATGGGAAATGTAGTGAACCCCAGGGAGTTAAAAAGGTAATTACCATCATCAATCACAGGTGGTAAGTGCTGATTTCTGCAGCATGTGCGCTTTATGCCCAAGTGCCTGTTGAACCAGCGGGTACTGTAAGAAAAGCATGTCACATGCAAATGGTTGTGGGTTAAAGTGGAACTGAAGCACAAATGCACATTTTCACTCTTCATTATAATAGAAAGTTTTTGCTCCTTTTTGGTACTTTTAGTCCTTGGTGTTCTCTCATGCCAACTATCTTTGGTGTGGCTTAAAGGTTAAGCAGGTGAGAATGGCCTCATTGAACTCTGCTGTACATAAATCAACCTCTTATTGGTGAACCTGAGAGACGGTTTCAGAGCACGACTGATTAAACCCTGCAGCTTTTTAAGTCAGTATCCATGCTAAATGTCAAATGCTAGATTGTGCTGTAAATAGGCATATGGCAGCATACTCACAAACATTTTTTCAGGTCATGATAATATTGCATCACTTCCAATTTCCTTTACTAATAGTGATATCACATGTTCATCTTCGTTTTTGTATTACATGGAGCAAAATGTTAACCATAGGTGAACTAAAAAATGTCACCTAAAACATTTCCATGCTATTTTATCTGTAAATATCTCAGTTAAGTTTCCATTTACAGAACTTTATAACCCCTGAAAGAAGAATACATGCACTTACAGTATATAGATGTATTTGATTTGATTTTTTTTTTTTTTTTTTTTGGAGCAATGTTAAAATAGGTGAAAAATAGAAAACTACATATCAAAGCCACACTAATTTGGACACAGGCACTTGGGTGTAATATCACCCTAGATGTCTTACAGTGGCACGCATGCATGCACACACAGATTAACATACAGGATCATAAATTGTATGTGTAATGTCATAACAGCATAAATCATTGTAAAAGATAATAGATACACAATAATTAAATTCTGTCAAAAACCAATGGCTACTTTCTAACAGCCTTTTTATGTTATTTTGTCTTCTCATTATCTGTGAAGTTCACCTCAGTCATTGAGGTAGTAAGATGTCTAGAAGGTTGAATTTGAGTCACTGGACTGGAAAAAAGCTTGAAAACATTTTGCCATTGTCATTCCACAAAGAGGCAAAACTGTCATATTGATGGTTGTGGGCATGTTGGCCTTTTGGGAATAATTGTCGCTGTACCTGCTGCAATAAAAACAATAAGAAATGAAGAGGCCTTTTGGATGAAAGGCAAAACTTTTTCAAACTGTTTTTTTTTCCAGTCCAGTGGCACAACTTCAGCTTTCTTGACATCTTTTCATTCTCTTACTTTTTCTTTCTCACGCTTGCTCTCCCTCACTTGCTCTCTTTCTCAATTAAATTACATCACTTCCTCTGGATTATCTGTTACTTTGTAAATTAGACATATTACCCCTTTATTAGCTACAGGAACAGGGCCAGATCTATGGCTTATTAATAAAATACTTGCTTGACATTGATAAATACATAGCATGATGGCAACATTACAGGAATTAATCTCCATTTTGTGGATTGTCTCAGATCCATTAATCCATCTAATTACCATTACCATAGATTTCACAAGATATCTTCCTCCTGATCTATCTTATTCTCTCTCTCTCTCTCTCTCTCTCTCTCTCTCTCTCTCTCTCTCTCTCCCTAGATTTATGGATCTCTTCATAATAAATGAGTCTGTCGTAAGGGACAGAATCAAGGCTCTTAGCAGTGTGATAAATTTTGTACATTATCAAATTACATTTCTTATCAATTTAACCCCCCTTTCTGCATAGACAATCAGCCTTTAAGGCCTAAAATCTGAATGTAAATGTGAGCAATGACGTATAACTAAAGGTAGGACATCTTTTTTACTTTTAGATACAGGCTACGTGGGTTTAAATGACTGAGGACAGCAGATGCACTAATCTAGTATTTAATGATGCTGGCTACATTAACATATCAAATTTTCATACAAAATAAGTTACTTGGTATTAGTTTTAACTCAAATTCTACAAAAACATTAATCAGTAATAAGTTTTCATGAGTAGAATGAATATTTTTTATTGTCATAGTCGAAGTGATCAGCCTGAGAGAACCTCATATTTGGCAATGCCTACAGAGAGAAAATTTCCTTGGCAACAAAGATGAATGGTTCCAAAAGCCATTAAATGTCAAATCAAAACTAAAAAGAAATCACAGCATGAGACTGGTGGTGTATTTATGCTTTCAAATAGACTGAAAAGGCTTTTAATACAATAACAGCATTACAGGTAAAACACAAGTTATAACTGCAAGTTTAGTAAAAGTACTTTTAGGAAGGCATGTAGAAGTTCATGTCAAAGTTTTATTTTCTGTTTGTATGCATTATGTTTGTATACTGCATAATGCTGTAACAGATAGACTGTGATAATAACATTCCAAAGGTAGAAGTCATTGTGATTATTTTAGAAAATAGATGTGTTCTTTAAATGTATATGAAAGTACAGTATTGATTTGGGATGTACAATTCACACATATGCTATGCTCCTGACAACCAGTTTCCAAAATATATAACTGTACTTTAGTTTTCCTGTTATTTTTCCAAATCCCCTAATCTTACAAACTCAAATGTTCAGGTGATACATCCACCTTAAAATTCAGTATTTCGTCTTCTAACACTTATGTACGATTGTAGAAGGCATGATTGTTTTAATTTCCCATTAAAGCCATTTTCTCCTGGGACTATATTCCCTGGCGTAGACATACATCATCTTCTGTGTCAGACCAATTAAATATAGTTACTTTGACAAAAAAAAGTTAATAGACATAGTTTTTGCTGTGATGGTTTACTTATCTCGTGTGTTTCAAGTCTCTACAAGTTGATTTTTATAGTATACTGGCATGAACTGAAACTAATGGCAAAGGTAGGACAAAAATTCTGAAATTTACTGCTTCAGTAGTACATTTGGGGAAATGGTTGGCAGTAATATAATGTGTATGCAGGTTGTATTGAGCTCAAACATGCAGTGTAGCTGGTGTTGTCTTTTAAATAGTTTTTGTTATAGACTTTAGTTTCCAAGTTTTATATTCTCCTTAAGCCAATCTTTAGCGATGAATGGGGATCCTTGCGTTCAATTGTTAGAGCCCTAGTTGTGTCACATAAAGGTTACAATAGGATACTGACCACAACGTGTTGAGTTTGTACTCCTGCAGAGTTTTCCTCGTTAAAAGGATTGTGAAACACCTGCTCAGGCCAACAGAGTTCACTTGACCTTCCTGGCCAGTGCCGCGCTGGAGACCTGCTGCTTATGCTCATATCTCTGCTCTTTCCCATGACAGTTTCCTTTTTTGGGTTTGCTACTTTTTTCAATAAAAGTGACCATCAAGGAAACATTTTCAGTTGATTGAAACTCATGATACCATTATGAAGGACAACATTTTGACCAGTGCTTTGTTTTGGTCAGTTGTCCAGAGTAAATTTCTCAGGATATGACAATGTACAAATGCTTAGCTTGTTAGCACCATTGACACTCATGTCAGGCTTATTTCTGGAAGAAGTAACAAATAGAGCTAAGGTAAAATTCAGTCAGGAAGAGTGCTTCATTTACTCTGCCTACGCCGATCATTACTCTGTCTCAGGGTGGATCCACAGCAAACGCCTAAACCTCCCACAATCCAGATGCTGTTTACTGCTTGAGCCTATGCTTTTTTTTTTTTTTTTTTTTGCAGTGTGGGTTCACAAGCATAATAGCACATCAGCTGTGTCTCAATAGAAATTCATTTCCCTAGTCAACAATAAGCATCAAATTCATTTACATTACAACCAAGACAGGTCAGGTGTGTGCCATGTTTGTTTGAGCAGTGAGCCTGACTGAGCTCATTGCATGCTCTAAGACTTTGCTATCATCCATGACTCTGGGCTCCCATTCATCTCCTACTCTGTGTTCTCTTGCTTCTGTCTATTATCAGTTAAAAGATGACTCCTTCCTGGCTCAGTTCAGACATTAACACCATTTTGGTGTTTGTTTGTTATCATATTGTTTCTTCCAGTGTCTCAGATACAGCTGGTCCTATTTGCCACAAGTAATACCAAACCAAAGCATACCACACAGTACCATCAAGAATACTACTTTTCAAAGTACCCAAATGTTTTGTAGTTGTATTACTTTCTGTTAGCTTTTGGTATATTTTATAGGTTCTTTGTGAGTTAGTGATGATTGGTTGTGTTTTAAGGAATGCTTTTATGTAGCATGTGATTTGCTTTCTGGTTCTTCATTTTAATTTGTGGTTCTTTTTTTTTTTAAATTTTAATTTGTGGTTCTTGATGATGCTTTCGATGGTTCAATCTTGTTATTCTTTGTGGTACTCTTTGGTGTACTGTGTAGATCTTAGCAATACTTTCTTCCCTCTGATATTCTGCAGTTTTTTTTATGCTTTTTGTGGTACCTTGTGGCTCTGTGTTTGTGACATTTAGCAGGATTCCTTTGATCACATTTTGATGTATCATAAGGAAATTGAAAGTACGCTGACTGACTCTAGGGGAGGGTTTTGCATCGTGTTTGTTCATCAGTGTGGGAGGCATGATATCTCAGACAAAGCCAGATTATGACAAGTCCTTTGGCAATTAAGTATGTAACCATGTAAGCATTTTCAAAATTCCTCTCACTGGCCCAAGGTGGGTGGGGATTATTAATTTGTTACTAATATGCCATGAGATGGACTACATCATCGTTTATAAGTTTGCTGTTGATTTCTTTGTGGGCTGCGAAGCTTACTGTAAAAAAAAAGAAAAAAATATCAAGTACATGATGCAGGTTACTATATTGTGTTCATATGTATATAGACGCAGTTCTGTTAATCCCTTTAAAGAGAAATGCAGTGTTGATTCCAAATATTCAGTGTTACGCTATATAACATCACAACAAGATTTGTAATGCTCTTAATTTCAGCAAGCATAATACCTTTATAACCCTCAAGTGTGGTGCAGTATTGAGAAACTAACATGATTGCTGCTGAAAACGGTAATGATCTCTCTCCTTAAAAGTATTCTGAACTGAAACATACACACAATAAGAATGTGTTAAACTGGACCATAGTATAACACAGAATGTTGTAACCTGGTCACAGTAAAGTGTCAAGAAAATGTAATTTTAGAAGAGGACTCATCATCTTCTGGCATTTGCTCTCTGCTGTTGACAAGCGTTTTGATCTTTAGATTTGAGCTTTTGACTCATGTAATCTCTTTCCTTCCTCTCCCTCTGCACAGATAACTTAAAACAAACTAACCTCATTTCTACAGGATGAAATAGTAAATTGATCCTCTATTCAATGCCAAGTTACCAATGTTTATGATACGGATGTGTGGATTTTAGTATTACCATTAATGCAAAGGCATAAAATAATGCTCTCTCTCTTTATGTGCGTGTGTGTTAGGTTTCTGAATGCGAATGACTCACAAGACACATTAATAAGACCATAAGGAATACATTTGTAAAATAAATGTCTTAATTGAGAGATGTGAAAAAGGAAGTGAGTCTATTTTTGTTCATCCTACATCCATAATGTTTGCTCACGTACGACTGTACTGACATGTTATAGGAAAGGCCAATCAGTGTCTCTTCAGTGTTTTTTATGCTGAGATATGATACATACTGTTGCCATAGAAACTGTAATCTTATTCTCATATTACACATATCATACATCTAGTATAGGAAGTGTTTCTTCTATACTTTTTGCTGACTTTTACAAAAAATAGCTAGTCAATGTGCAGAATGTGCTTCTTTCAGTGGGGTGCTAGTGGTTTGATTGGAATGTTGTCAGCATTATGGAATAGTTAAAAATGATGTACTGTATATACTTGAGTATAAGCCAATCTTGTGTATAAGCCGACCCCCTGATGTTGTTCCATCGATTTATTTGTTTAGCAAATTACCTGTTTTTCTGGGTATTGTCATAGTATTCCTGTGATTTTCTGAAAATAATCCACATACCACTCCAGCAAATATGATATTTATTTCAGCAGCTGATTACCGTAACTGACCAATCCCAACAGCGCTTACTGGACACCGCAAATGGCCATCGCAAAATGTGCTGGATAAGATGTTTTGTCAGGAAATATCTCATTCTAAGGTATGATTTAAACTATTTTCCATGGGTAGTGGTAATGGGTAGTATTTCCACCCCTGGAAATTTCATTCTCTGGGATCACATTTGAATTTCTCAAATAAGCCAAATCCCTGATTTGCTTTGTGAAATTTGGTAATAGAAACTCGGATTATATTCGAGTATACATGGTAAGTGCTAATGTGTAACTTTTCTATAATATTAGAAAACACAAACACCAAAAATAAGAAAATCATTCCTGATGTATGTAATGTACTCCAGGTCCATGCAGCTTGTCTGCTGTTTAAACAGTGTGCCATTCACAGACAGTGTAGATTATTCTAGCTTCGGTGCATTTTGACACTATTCAATTGGTTTTTTAAGCCTAAACATTATTTTATAAAAATAAAAGACATTATAATAGGATCATGTTGGTAAATTCAAAATATGATGTCATTGAAGTGGGATATCGTCAGTACAGTCTTATACTGTATATCTATATCTTTATCTGCATGTTAGATGTAATTTATCTGGCTCATAGCAAATGAGGCAAAGCTTGACTAAAGACTGATCAGTACTCAAACATGTTCACTTTTGATATTTCACTGCAGATTTGATGCAGCTGGTAATTCAAAATATTAGTAATTGTTGGAAAATCCAAGAATGTACATTGCGTTCCAGATACAGCTACTGTACTACAATTAAGAACCAATATCCACAGTCAGAGAAATACATTGCATTTTTCACTACAGCATGAATAGAAGTGAGTCATCACTTATTTAGTGCCTATACCATTCCATTCTCCTAGAGGTGCTACTTGGCTACAGAATAGTGAATTTTACATTTCCTATTCTTTGCTCTTGCTTTGTTTTTTTTTGTTGTTTTTTTTAACAATATAAGTTGCCATGCTTTTGATGCTTTATTTTGTTTGGCCTAAAAAAAAAAAAAGTTAAAGTGAGATGAGTAACTCTTTTTTATTCAGTGGCACATTTAATCTTGCTATTCTTTTGCTTTTTATTTTCCTATTTTTCACCATTATTACTGCTGCTGATTCCCCTCCACTTGCTAGTGACAATTCAGGCCACAGATGAAAGCAAATTTCAGATTATTCAGTAATTTTCCACTCACAAAAGTTGTAACTCCCACAGTGAGAAGTAATGTTTTTAACTTTAACTTTTTAAATTGAAATTGCTTAAGCAGTATATGTTATTTTATTCCAAGGGATTAGCATTTATTTGGAATAACCACTGGTGTAAAAGACTGTTATCAACTCCATTATAAAGAGGAAGGAGAAGTGATGAATGTGTCACTGTTCTGTTCCATCAGTTGCTAGGTAACATAATTTCTAACCAGGTAGAATGTTGTTGAAGACCTCACCATGGTGATGTTGAGGAGAAAAGTGTAATATATTTCCCAATATTTCCTGTTCAAGAGAAGAGGCAAAAACACAAACTGATCATTGGATCAGAAAGCCACTTTTTTGTTGAAGAAAATAGCAATCAATGGGGTTGGTAGTACTGCCTGGCCAAAGTATCTCCATCGGTGGCTCAACTCTTATGAGAGCATTATAAATCTAAACTATGGTAATGGAGTTGCCAGCCTTTCAGGCCTGAAAATGACTTATTATGTGTCAGTTTTTTTCCCCTTCCTTTTCAAGGTATTTTGGCTTGAAGTGTAAATAATTAATTTCCCTATTTAAAGAGTGTCATGTTTGATTTATAACAGTAGAAGAGCAGTGAAGTGACTGTATAGGGGTGGCATTCACTTCTGAATGACAGAAATGAAATGGTGAAGACTATGGAAAGGAAAACTGGAGAAATATAGAGTCTAAAGGGTTATGTGAAGTCTCATTCACCGTAAGGGGTAAGGTTTGAAATAAATATATAAACATTACTTTTGCATAGTCCTGTCCACACATTATTAAGTTTCATCACGCAGGTCAGAAATTAATGTATATAATTTAACCTTTTTGGTCCAGATGCATGATAACAAATTGATTCAACCTTCTCAGTAAGCAAACCAACAGTCAGATTTTTTTTTTTTTTCAGCACAGAGAGATGAGCTTGGATATCTGGAGAGAGTCACCTGCGGTTACCTATGAGTGGCACTTGTTCGGAGTTACAGTTTAATAATTAATTTATTAAATTTGTGCAACTGTAATCTTGGTTTTCAAGCTGTTGCTGGTGATGTTCTTGAATACTCTTCTCTCCCCAAACCCCTAATGATAGCTGTTCAATACCCTTTCCATTTTTAATGCAGTACATACAGCATTTATTTTTAACCATCATGCTTTAATTCTATGCCTCTTCTACTTGGCTTTTACCTGTTAATCTCCCTCAGGTTCTCTGTCTTCCTCTTTCTTTGTTCAGTATGAATAGCTGTCAAAAACACAGTGTTTTGTACAAGTCTGACTAGAGAGGGCAGTGATTCACTGAAGGTCAACCCATATCTCTGTCTCTCTGTCGGCTCTACACCTTCATTTGTCTGTACACACAAACACCCCCCCCACACACACACGTGTTCAGATTATAGTCAGTTTTGGATGGGAATTCTGAAACCGTATACTGTCTTTCATCTCAGCACTGACTCATCTTCGATTTTCATACACACACACACACACACATATATATATATANTTTTTTTTTTTTTTTTTTTTTAATTTTGTGACTATATAATGCCTTCTGGTGGATCTGACCAATATGACATAGGCAAAGAGGATGACTGTCGAACCAAAAACTCAGTACTGGCCTCATCTGTCTTCAGCTCACCAAAGCAAGTAAAGTTACACAGTGAAATAAGTAATGGAATTTTGAAGTTTCATTATGTCAAAAAAGCAGATTAAGGCCCAGGTTGATGCTTATCAGCATTATCCTTTAGTACTTTGGTCAGCATTTTTTTGCAAACATGATCACTGACAACAACAAGCACATTCTTTAATCAATGAAAAGGGGATGGGAGGAAAGACAATTAGAAAACATGGAGAAAAAGTAGCTTAGAAATGAGGAGGGAAAATTAAATAGAGGGTGATGTGAGTCATCTCATTTGAAACAAGAGAAAGGAATAAATCAACTTTTCGATGAAATGCAGAAAGAAACCACAAATGCAATCAAAGGGTGAAGAAAGGGGGTTTTGATGAACAGAAAAACCATAAAGAATTCCCATTTACTTTCAACTAAGTGCTGCACGACAACAACAACAAAACAGTCTTTCATGATGTAAAAAGAGAGCACAAGGTGGATGACTAGAAGAGTTCATGAGAAGGAAAGGAAGGGAAAGAAGTGCACTGACTCATCTGACACTTCTTTTATGTAGAAGGAAAACAGGAACAAGAACAAGGTATGAGATTCCAGAGACAGGCAGAGCATTCAAGGAGAGACAGAATATAGAAGCAGAGAGATTGAAGGTGCAAACAGTCATTGTCAGGTGTTTCTCCAAAATATCAACCATTTAGTCAAACTTTGACTACAAAAGTAGTTGATAAACAAAATGGAAAAGGAGCGGAGAAATAGTGAGAAAGGTTCCAGTTACAGCCGGATAGAATGGCGGGGTGATTAGAATAGTGTCCCTACTGCTTTCTTCTTCCTCCCCCCNCCCCCTTCAAGTCCCTTCATTCTTTCTAGTCCCTCATTATCAGTGAGGGTGCAGACATGGGCACCGCCTGTGGAGAGGCCCACAAGGCTCAAACTGTCCACCTGTCTATCTGGATTTTCTGTCCTACTGTAGGTCGAACACTTTTGGGGGAGTGTGATTCAGAGTGACTAATTTTTTTTTCTTGTTCCAAAAAGGGACAAGATTGTGCTGCATACTGCAACATTTCAAGTTCTCTGTTGTCATGTTATCAAGCTTTTGCTCACAAAATGGGGAGCAAAAAAATAAAACAGAGTTTCCTTTGTAAAGTCTGAGAATATTAGTCTGCATTAAGGCTGCTGAAAATATGGAGGTTTTTGCCATCACTTTCAGCTTGTCATAGCTGATGATCGTGATCTGCAGCACATTGGTACAAAGTGCTTTCAGTGCTTTCTTTACAACTTATTAACACTGGAAATATTTTGCAGCTCATTTTCATCAGACTGAGGCAGAAGAAGCTAATGATTGGCCAGAGTAAAGATTAGGCTTAACATTTTCATTAATATATGCTTGGTTTCTGTTCTCTAGCATGTATCATCATGCCATCATTATAAAATTCAGTACCAACTTCAATTTGCTGTTGCTCACAAACTGAAAGAAATGCCTATATGTTTGCTTGCCTATATGTACACCCCTGCTTATGTATGCTTGTCCGACTTCAGTGTGAACGAATCTTCTTATCCTTTCACGAAATTTGGATTTTTTTTTTCTGTAATAACTGCCAAGATGGCAGTGAGCAACTTCAGAAAATGTCACTTCAAGACTGAAAATAGAACCTAAAAAGAAAGAATAAATATGAGAACAGCAAATGAAATGCAATATATTAAATGTAGGCATATTTGGTGGTTCAAATGACAAATTTGTTGAGCACACACAGGTGATTGTGCATATTTTCAAATTAACAGTGTGATTAATGGAGTGTGCAAAGTTTCATGCCTCTAAGATTTATCATCTCAAATATGAGGAGAAAAGAAAACACAGGAAGCCATTTGGGCTTTAACTTCAGACTAAAATCCTTAATGAAGGTAAGTTCACAAATGAACTGGGACTTTGCTGAGGAACGGCAGAAAGTACACTAAGCTTCTTCTGGTGCTGACAATGCAGAAAAATAGAAAATTGTGAAACAGGTATTGTCAAAATTAGATGAGTCAATTAACCAGGGGCTTTTAAAAACAAATCTTGCCAAAAGATTCTTTCCTGTCTCTCTCTCTTCACATTTATCTCATACGGAGGATTTTTTTTATTGGAGATTTTATTGGCCTTGGCAGAGGTATACACTCCCTGAGTGCCTTCTTCTGCCATCTGCTTGGATAACCTTTGCTGTCTCAGCCCAATGTATTGTTTCAGTTAAGAGAAGACGGTCACATATTAGTGAGCAGCTGAATCTTTGATTTTATACTTTCTGATACCATGCCATTTATTCTGCTTACTGGGCCTGATTTAGCTCTTGACGGGCACTGCACCAGGGACATCACCAGAGAAATATATATTCAAGGCAGTTTAAAGTCCCAATCCCTAAAAGGTTTTCAGTGTTCTGTCCACCCATTTTCATGGATGGAATGAATCAGCTGCATCTCAAGCTGCTGGTCTTCCACTCTTATAGAATGCTTTGCTCCTCTGTTTCTGAAGGAGTGAGAGCCATGTAATGTAAACCATGCTGTGATGGTTGGGTAGACAGTTGCTGTTATACATTTTTAGGGGGCTAGAAAATGTTTATTTAGGAAAGTATTGTTTTAATTTTGAATGAATTGCAGAATGATAAATCTAGCTTGTTCCACAGAAATAATTTCCAGGTGGATAAACTCTCTCACACAACCAAACATACACGATTTTACAGATGTTCAGTGTTAGCAAGCTAACATCTCAGGTAAATGTCATGAGGAAAGACAGTAACTTCACATGGACATTGATTTAAAAAAAAAAAAATTTTCAGTCTTCTGGAACAGTTTGCGTGTGTGTGTGTGTGTGTGTGTTTTATGTATAACATTCCTATGGAGGTTGATATGAGCCAACTCAAAACAATTTCTGCCAGCAACACTGCAGGAATTTTATCACAGGTTCTCATAAGTCCTTTTCTTGGCTGTCCAAAAACTCCTCCACAGCTAATATGACATCTGAAGCAAAATGGTTTCTGGTTGAAGCCTTTCATGTTTTGAAAGAGGTGAGAGTCTGAGGAGGCCACAACAAGTTAGTAGTGGGTGTGTCAGTCATCCAAAATCACAATCCAGCCAGTGCAGAAATCACTGCACACTGGCTTAGTGTTTGTCTTGCAGAACTCATAGACTCATGGGTTATTCTGGAACCATTGACCTCAAATGAATGCAATGGGTATGTAAAAAGATTTCTAGGGATTTCTATTACTGACATGAAAATATTATATTTTTTACAAACTCCCTCACATGTCGACTCAGAGCTTATCAGCATTATACATTTCTTAAGTTTGGATTTAATGTCAATAATAATGATCTATTCAATTAGCAGCATTAGGCAATAATTCAAAATGAAGTCTCACCAACAATGAAGAAAATGCCTTTTTCATTTTATTTTCCTTGAAGCAAAAGACAACACAAACCAATCTTTCTGGTTTGCCACAAATGTGAAACTAGCTCTAAAATGTGGAATTGTGCACTTCACTTTCATTCCATGTATCTATGCACGACCTTTCTCAGTTGAGCTTAAGTCTGTGTCTGTGCGTTTGTGAGTCTTTGTCAAATTATGTCAAGTCTTACTCACCAACTGTGGCCTTTTTCTATCACCATGGTGACAAATGGCGATGGTTGAAGTATTTTTCCAATCTGAAGACTTAAACAAGAGCACAGTCTGTAGCTGTCATGAGATATATTTTCATTTTCCTTTTTCATATTTTGTTCATTTTACTTGGATCTCTCTCTCTCTCTTATTTTACTTCATGCCCACCTTTGCTAATTAAGAGAAGTGAAAGGAAGCAGAGATTAGTCTCATGAAAAGCACAACATGCAGACATTTTTTCTTTCAGCCTCACAAGTCAAATGAGTTTTGCAAGTTGAACATGATGTGAAACAACTCTAGTCTTCCTCCTGGAAAAGAGTCTTAGTCTTAATAAGAGTTTTAGAAGTTAATTTGTGATGTCAATGAAAACTAAAGCATATGACACCACAGAAACGAAAATAGGACCCCTGGGAAAGAATAAAGCTCCTGTACATATTTCTGTTGAAGATTAAAACAAAAAAAAAAAGACAAGAAAGGTCTTGTTTCTTTTTTTTTCTTTTTTTTTTGTTTTCTTTGTTGTTGGTTATAGTGTTGGGTATTACATACACACACACACACACACACACACACTCTCTCACATCCTCCTCTGACCTATCATGTTCCTGAAGGGTCCGTTCCTGGTCCCATCTTAATCTTCCTATGTATGCTTCCCTTAGGGCATTGTCACAGTTCTGCATGTCTGGTCCTCAGCTACTCACCTGCCATTTCTGCCTGCCTGGTCTTCAGC
>VXCM01002746.1:0-22705 GCA_014773175.1 Lucifuga dentata
TTTTTTTTTTTTTTGATCTGGGGGTGGCCTCAAACGTCTGTCCTGTGGTGTTTATTGTTCCAGACTCTCATGTATTATATTACACTCTATTTATCTACATTTGTTTATAATTGATTTAATTTGTGTCTTTTTGCAATCAGATTGTTCATGTTTCATGTAATTTAATTACTGATGTTGAGGCTAATTGGTGAGATCAGAACAAAACTCTCCATTTAAATAAACTGATCAGCTGAGTGTGCTCATATCAATCAAATTTATTGATCACTACACACTTGAAGCGAATACAATTTAAAACATTACTCAGGTTTCATACAAATAAATTTATCAGCAGACTGGAGCAGATCTTAATTTTGGGCATGACAGTGTGTTTTATGAATTGCTTTTCCAACATGTAAATAACAAAATACAGCAATAACGATTTTTTCAAGGCAAACGCTAAAAGATGCCGGTAACGGGCATTTATGAAGGAGAGGATGGGTTTTCGTGAGGCAATTTGCTCTTATTGACATGTTAAATCTGATGCTTTATTTTACGAATCTCACTGTTTTGGTTTTATTCGTTTGTTTGTTTGGCAGGATATCACAAAAACTTCACCGCTTTAAAGTAGATTAAATGGAAAGTTGTATCATGGGCAAAAAAGAAGTTTGTCTTTTGTGTGTAGATTCAGGAGATTTTCTAATTCTGCAACATTTTAGTCAATAAGAGAGACACTGATTATAATTCTGCATAATAGAACCACAAAACCTTTTTATTATTCAATCTCTCTGTTTGTAGAATGAAAACACAAAGATATTGTCATGTGAGTCTTCCTAATCTACAGATGTAATCATTACATCATGTCTGCATTTTTCTTGTTTGTTGACTCTCGTGTGTAGAACTGTTGTGTGTCATGCTGTGTAATGTTGATTCAACACGACAGGACAGCCAAAAACGTCTGAAGGAAAACAACTTTCATCCCAAAAGATGCTCGTATTAATCCTATAGACCAGAACAAACACCTTAAAAAACAATCATTAATTCCAGCTGTCATTAACCTAAACACGTCAGGCAGACATTGTAAGATAATATTTAATATGAACACTTCTTCCGCATTTTCACTTTTACCTGTAATTTTATTTATGTGCTGCATCAAATAGACATTTCAGTGATGGATAACAACATTTTTCTGAATCTGACTCTGCAGAATAAAACAGATTTACTCAGCACATAAACCCTGAACACCAGGGTCCACGGTTAGACGTATGCAGATGTATCTCGCGCTGGGAAAGCCGAGCAGAACTAAGTGAATTTTGTTCCGATGGTCATATTCAGCTGTTTATTCAGGTGTGTGAACTCTGCAGAATGAGAATTTTGACCAGCCAATCTGTCACAGGTAAAGGTGACCTGTCATCCTACAGGTCAACATAACTCCGTTAAAAAAGGCTGAATTGTCTGTGCGGCGTGATCCAATGTTTGTCAATATGGAATTGACAAAATAAAACCTTTGGCTATTGTTCAGACCAAAGTAAATGTCTGAACCACAAACCTCTCAAATTCTCAATCTTTGTTCTCTACAAATGCATTTCTTTGATTTAAAGGACCATACTGGCGATTGTGCTGTTTGAGCCCAATATATGCAACCCGCCCGCACACTTTATATTGCTGATAACCAATTTCCGAAACATAAAACTGTATTTTAGTTTCCCTGTTATTTGTTCAAATCCCCCTAATCTTTCAAAATCAAATGTTCAGGTGATACACCTTAAAATTCAATGCTAACCTGCCTGCTAACACTTGAATGATTGTAGAAGGCACAGTCATTTAAAAGCTGTCTTCACCTGGGACTGTATTTTGTGGCGGAAACATACATCTTCTTCCGTGTTGTGAATCGGTTAAATAAAGTTACTTAAGCAAAAAAAAAAAAACCTAGTAGACATCTTGTTTTCTGTGATGTATTATGTATAGCAAGCAGTCTCTACAAGTTGATTTTAATATGTGTTAGAATGAACTGAAGCCAATAGCAGTCTGAAAGGTAGGAAAAACATTCTGAAATTTACTCCTGAAGTAGTATATGTTGGGAAATGGTTGTGTGTAACATAACATGTATGTGGATTGTATATATTGGACTCAAACATGCACAATCGCCAGTATGGTCCTTTACTAATCATTCCCTCTCGTGAAATGTAAAGGATCTTAAAATGGAGCTGGGGCTATCATGAGTAACATAGGGTATAATTTAGTGTGCCAGGTGTGTGCGTGTGTGCATGTCTGCTCCTTGCTGCAGGTTGCGCAAATACACATGTCTTAAAGCTGTCATCTGACAGCAGAATTGCTGCTTTAACACACTGTGAAGAGATTTAGGTGATTATTTCTCTGAGCTGCTTCTCCTTCCAGCTGAATTCTGTGTTCTCTGCTTCATCTGCTGCTGCCTCCAATTTAGACATCTTTTGTTTCTGCCAAAAACTAGAAAGCGTGTGTGTGTGTGCATGTGAGTGAGTGAGTGTGAGGCGTTTGAGTGCAGATTATGGATCTACAGTACTTGTGAAGTGTCTGTGAGTGTGTAGATTATATAAGCACTTTCAAGTGTGTATTATGCATAACTAAATCGTGTTACGGAGCTTTGAGTGTGTGTGTGCTTGTGGAAAATATTTTTTACGTGTGTTCACATTGGATCATTACACTTTTGTCTATGAAGTATGCACACGCATCTGTTTTATTTGATTGCGTTCTGGTTTAGGTTGGTTTGTAGGTGGATTGTTGGCACCGATGCGACGCCGCCTTTTCGCCGCATGCGAGCTCAATCTCATTACTCAGCCACGGAATGAAAGCATCCGAACGCACGCGAGTCTTTGATTCCTGATTGAGTGGAAGTTGAAAGATGATGTGTCCTCTGCAGGGAGGAAAGCATATCAATTGTTCGGCACATTTTCATCAGAGCAGCAGAAAATCAATGGCTGTCAGATTGGGTTTCACGTCAGTTTGGAGAAACGGTTCAGATGACAAATCAAGAGGATTCGGATTAGCCGTCAGTTACGCAGCACATGAAGTGACATTTTCCCCGCATTAGAGAGAACACTTTGATTCTTTGAGCTTTTGTTTCCCTTTTCACAGCACTCTGTCTCAATTTGCAAGTTGATTGAAGTTCTATTAGAGTGCCAGAAGTAAATTGATGGTGATGGTCCTGCAGAGTCTTCAGATATTTAAAGGACCACATTGGTGGTTTTGCATGTTTGAGCCTAATAAATACTACTCACATACCTGTTAGAAAATAAACAGCAGTAGTATATTAATGGTAGTAGCATGCTTTTGGAAAATGGTTGTCAGTTACACTTCAGGCCAGAAGTTTGAGGCCACCCCCAGATTAAAAAAAAAAAAAAAAANTAAAAAAAAAAAAAAAATCATCAGTACCACCGTTTTACAATTTATTGCACAGGAAATGACAAACATATGTAAAATAAATAACTAGTTTTCAAAAAGAATTAGTCAGCAAGAGCACATTACGTAGCTACTGTGGCTACAGAAATGATTTTTCATGAAGGCATCAGTCTGTATTAGTGCAGCACTCCTAACTCCCTGCTGATGTGTTTTAACATTCTGTTCAATAGCTGCTGTCTGCCTTCTCCCACATCATTTAGGATTAACGTGCTACACAGTCTGTTCATGCTAAATCTGGGCTTGTAGTGTATGTAACATCTGTGTAGGTAGTATTTATTCGGCTAAAACATGCAAAACTACAGTATGGTTCTTTAAAGAGAACATATTCTGCTTTTTGTTATATTTCCCTTATTATACTGTAAAATAGTAGGAGTTTGTGTCAAATATTGTCAAACTGTCAAAACTTGACGGTCACACTTACAGAAATGCATTCAGTAGACAAACTCATCATTCCTGAACTTCAAAAGTTCAAAGCTTTGTTTTGATTGGTTCTTTACCTCAACATGTTTACATCAACAGCTAACGTGAATTTACTCACTTACACACCTAGTTAGAGATATTCATGAAGCACGAGCATCATGAGTGGTTGGCCAACATCTGCATTTCACAAACTATGGCTGTTGTGGCCTGATGCAGCTGGCCAATCAGAACAAAGCTGGCTTTTCAGGAGGGGTTCTGATAAAGCCTAAAATGGCCTGTTTTCACTCAGTGTACGCAGCAGTGCTGCAGCATGGGAGAGAAGAAATGGATCAAGATTAAGTCTAAAGATTAAACACTTTAAAGTGGACCCTGTATTAAAAATAAGAATATGGAAATTTGTATAATATGCCCCCTTTAAGTAAAAGTAATGGTTTCATATTAAAAAAAAAAAAAACTGCTTTAAAAATTGTATTTAAGCTAAAGTAAACAAGTATTATGTGCGTGATTACTCTTTTTGAAGAAGAGCAGCATTGAAGTTCACTGTGTAAGGAACAAAAACTTTTATCTCTAGTTTGTGCTTTTACATCAGTTGGGAGCAAAAGTAGGATTTTACAAAGGAAAAATCCACGAAGGAAAGAAAGTCTAAAACTCTTCAGATGGCGAGTTTGTGTTATCGAGCTGCAACAAGGCTGTTTTTCAGTTACTGAAAAGTTAATACCTATAAGATGTAAAATATTTACCTGACAGCATTATTAATATTTTATGCTCTGTGTTGAATGTAAAGAATCAGGTCAGTAAGTAGATACAGCCACCAGATAAATGTAAAAATGTACCAGTTTCTTCTGAAATGTAGTACACAAATAAAGTGGAAATACTCATACAAAAAGCAAAGTACAATACTTGAGTAAATGTACTTGCCACCTCCTCTGTAGTTGCACATTACATGTTGATATACAAAGAGAAAGGACAACAGATCCTCACCTGTAGCTCAGGTGTTAAAATATAATAAGGAAGCCATTCTGCTCTGGGAGCTCTTTGGTGAAAGCAGATGCTGGTGCTGATATGTGCATGCTTCTTTTTTTTTTTTTTTTTTTNTTTTTTTTTTTTTTTTTTAATCCTGTTTTTAATAATGTAGCTAAAATGCTAACACAGGCTTTTGTGCTGTGAAGCCACATTGTACCTGGAACTTGTTGTTTCCTGGCGGTGCTAACACAGCACCGCCAGGAGAAATTCTACTTTTTGTTGCATCCTCATATAAACTGTGTAGGAGTTTACAAAACAGAATGCGTGTATGAGACAGCAGGAACGGGTAGTTTTTGATAAGATCTCATCTCACAACACCACGTCCCTTTCTGCCTGTCCTTCCTTTTCTCCTCCCGTCCTTTTCACACCCTTGAAGACTCTGCCTGAAAAGGACTTTCAGCAGTCAGATATCTGCCGCTGATGTACTTTGCATTTCTGCGTCTCTTACATTTAGCGTATTATTCATGCAGAAAGCTGGCCAAGATTTAAGATTTCATGTCGAGATGTCTCTGATGCTGTTGCCACGAGGTTCAAGAGCAGGAAAAAAGTTTCCACTAAAAATATCAGGAGGAAATGACAGGTTTTATCATCAGTCCCTCCGAATCAACAAACTCTCAAGATTCAACGATTTTCACCCACAGTGTAAAACCCATCACACAAGAGCCGTGTTAAAAAGTAGGTGCCGATTTCTCCACCAGCAGCTTCAGGAGACGAAAATACAGAGAAGCTACAAAAATACAGTGAACATTCAGACTGAGGAGTCCAGTTTTAAGGGTTGGGGAAAGTAGGTAATGGTTAAAGTGTTGAGGGAAAACGGGCGCTCGTCTTCATCACAAAAGAACCCCTAAAATGTTCTCAGCCACCATAGAGTCCACAAGACAGTCTGACCTTGGCCGCGTTAATGTGGACTGGACTCGTTCCTGTCTGAAAGCAATTTAATGAGCCTCAACTGAAGCGGCTGTGTAAGAGATTTGTTAATACGAGTTGATGCAGCTTCACTGATGGATCTTTTTGTCTTTTTCACCGTGTGTGTGGGTGTGCGTGTGTGTTTCTTTTTCCGTCTTCAGGGGCGGGTTTGAACAGGATGTGGAGAACGGCTACAATCAGCACCCTGATACCTGCCACGGTAAGATGGAAACCTTTTTTTTTTTTTTTTTTTTNTTTTTTTTTTTTTTTTTTCTCCTCTTACGTAACCAATAAAGACTCTTGGAACGAAAATTGTTGACTGTTTCAGCTATTAGATCTTAATGACGGAGAGGCAGCAGGAAATGATTGCAGAGCTAATAAATTATAATGGAGCATTAGATTGTATTTAATTCCCTTTTTCAATGAGGGCAGCAATTCAGCCGATGTTGAAGGAGCTTGAAGAGTAGATTGTCCGCCTCTGTTTACATCCCCGCCGGAATACTGCTCCCGAGCTTCCCATGTTAATCAAGCATTTGCTCATGGATGGTTTTTATTATGTGGTTAATAAAACAAAGCGGGTTGTTTACAGCTTTTGTGTCAGAGATGTGGTCTGAAGCACAAACAGGACAAATTCGACAACACTCGTCTCCCTTTGGAAGTAAATAAATTTTAGCGAGAAAACGGGAAACTTCACAAATAATAAAATAACAACCACATGCCTCAAAGTCTTTTCTGTTTTTCAAATCCAGATGTCCTGGCAACCACCCGCAAGCAGAACCCAGCAGCAGATTCAGCATATGGTCAGTAAATCTCCCTTCTTTTAACTGCCTCATCTTAAAGACCCACTGAACAGGTTTATATACCGGCAGGATTGAAACCACGATGGTGGCTGGTGTCCGTCAGCAACCACGGCTTTCGTTTTCCTGTNCCGGCAGGATTGAAACCACGATGGTGGCTGGTGTCCGTCAGCAACCACGGCTTTCGTTTTCCTGTTTTTCCTCCTATGTCATGTTGCAGTTTGATGTAAAACAGCTCGATTGTGGTTTGTGCTTGTTGTATGTCCTGCTGTGGTAGTTTAGATCCCCACGGTTTTGTGGTATTGTGGGTATTTTAAGTACGCATGTTATTTATACCGTATGTTTGACATAGAATCAAATCACAGGATTACTTTTACGTTTTGAGAAATTGTCTTGTTTTCCAGTTATACTGGATCCTGTGATGGAAGATTGATGTGTTTTCATCTCTGTGGATCCAGTTCAGGATAGCTCTTAGCTTAGCACGAGCAGCAGGAAAACAGCAAGACTTCTAAGATGCTTCATCAACACGATGACAACTACTCATTAAACCACAATCCCATCTTGTTTTCTATTTCTACATGTGGTAAATACACAGACTACTGTACTTCTTATAATTACGGCAGCTTTGGAGCTGTTTGAAAGCGCCGTTGACAGAGGCTAAAGCCCCTTTCAGACATGGAATCTGTAAAAGTGTTGGCATCACCTGACAAAGTGCTGCTTTTGGTTTCCTTTACGGCAAAGTGCCATAAAGGCTCTGTTCAAACATGACAGGACCTTTACAGATAGAGCTGCAATTCTCATGTGATATTTGCATCTTCCAGACGAGACTAGGTATCGCAGGAAATTACGTATAATACGCAATGACAGAGATTGTTTACAGCAATACGGCGAGCGAGATATAGTGTCTGCTGGTCTCATCTTTGGCTATATTCAAAAACAGCTAATGTCAGAGCACTGTAATGTTGCTCATTGCTGGAAACATGACTGCATTTATTCACATTTTTGCCGTGAAGGAAGCGTTACGGAAATGTTTCTAGGTCCTGCCTAATAAAATTGGCAGTGCCACTTTTACAGAGAAGTGACTTTGGGTAATTTTTGAACACGAGGCTGAAGTGTTAAATTGCCAGCAATGAAATGGGTTGAATGTGTGAAAGGGGCTGATTTTGCTGTTTATGCTACTGAACGCACATAGATGAAATTAATATCAATCTTCACATCTGAATCTCTGTAACACAGCAAACAAATGTCCTCAGCAACACACTGAATCTCCATCGACTCACTCATTGTTAGTTCATCTAGAAAAGAGCCTCAGTTAAATGCCTAAAACGTGCAGTAAACATTCCTGTTATATTTTGTTTCAACAGGAGAGGCATAAGTACGTTTTATATGTAGCTGCGTCTCAGTCAGTCTGACAGCTTAAACATTGAAGTCGTCATCTGCAGCAGCGGCAGCATCAGTCTTCTGAGGGGACCAGCAGCTACGCTGGCCAGGCTGCCTAATGCCCTGTATCAAGAAGGATCATCATCCCTGTCACGTCCCATTACTCCCCCACCAGCCACACCGCCGAGCCCCTGGCATGGCCAGAATAGAAAGAGTCATGCCGCCAAACTGGCTCATTCTCAGAGAAGATCGAAGAGGCGGTGTTAGGGCAATTTTCTAAGACCGTAACATGAAAGCTCGTCTTTTTTAATGAGCCGACTCTGACCAGAATCATACACTTTAATCTATACAATTAAATCCTCTCCTCAACTTTTCTGTGCCAAGATTTTTTTTTTTTTTTTTTNTTTTTTTTTTTTTTTTTGACTTGCTCAAAGTCAAATCCCTTTGTCACTGGACAAATTGGGACACAGGGGAGAGGATGGTGGTTGATCCAACATGGTGATTAGCATCAGCACTGAGCCCATCATGCAGAGAGATGTTAGCCATTACTGCTCAGCAGAGCCATCCATCCAGTGACTCCCAGTCTCTCTCTCTCTCTCTCTCCATCTTTCTCGGTACAGAGGCCACTTTGTCTGCTAGAGGCTTTGGCTCAGACCTCCACAGTCCCACAATGCCTCAGTGGTCTGTGTGTCGTCCCTGCTGGAGGAATTACTGCTCAGTATGTAGCAAAAGATGATGAGTAACTCCCCTGCTAAATCCTGTGGGGCTTTTTCCATACCAGTGCTTCATTTCACTGTTTAAAGTTCTCAACACTCAGTCAGATTTGTCCGTTTTTTTTTTCTTTAGCTGAGTCACACAAACAGCCTTTTAAGTGTAAGCACTGCAGATCAATTATCAGCTTTTCTCGCCGATAAAACACACCATATGCAGAACAAAGCTGCTGTCACACGGGGGCTCCATTCCCCCGGCCGAAAACACACCAAAAGCGGCAGCATTTTCTTTCTTCCTCTTCCCCATCACATAAACTATCACAGTCAGCCGAAGGAAGCACGCGAGGCAAATGCCTGCCCGCGTAGCTAATCAAACGTTTCTGTTATATAACCTGATTTTTTTTTTTTTTTTGTTTTTAATAAATAAGAAGATAAGCAATACAAGTTTGTGCACGTGCACACTCAGAGTAGCACAATTGTGATGAATGGAACTAATAATGAAGTCCTGGAGCTGCTGTCCAGCCTCATGGCCAAACAGCCCCTGGTGGGCCGTTTTAATTTGCCTGGCACAGATGGGGAAGTGACGGGGCACCTTAATCAGAATGAACACCGTCAGCTGGCACGCAGCGAGGAAGAGAGAGATGGAGGAAACAAGCTCATTTCCTTCAGTCTGCATGTGTTGCTCTGCAGCATGCTAACATTATGGCTGACTTATTAGCGCGAAAGCCCAAGCCAATAGCAGCGTGCCGCACACCGGACCTCAAGGACGACGCCGAACCAATGCGGCAATCATGACAGAGTATGTCATCAAGATAAATATGTTTGATATTAAAAGGCCCGCGGCGGCTAACACCCCACACACTTCTTGGCATATGCTAGAAATGATTCAGAATGAGGCTGTGGTAATGTTTGCTGGTTTGCCTCAAGGTGACGGAGTTTCCTGTGAGGTAGCGGAAAAGAGCTGTGGTGAAGTGAAAAGCACTGCCTAGCCAGCCACCAGTATCTACTTCCTTTTATCTGTGAAAACACTTAGCAGACTGGAACAGGGGTGGAGAAGTTTTTATTATAGTGATGGAGGTAATCTGTTTATGGACAGAGCTGGAACACCGGATCAACACTCACCAACAGGAGGAAACTTTCTGTAAATTACACTGATGAAACCAGGTTTTAGATGATTTCTTTGTGGTTCGCTGACAGCTGCTCAATGCTCACTCCTGATAATACCAATGATTTACACAAAGATATACTGGTTTATTAGATAAACCTGTACACATGATGCAATACAACATAACATCCCTAACTTTGTGAAGCTTACGTTAGGTTTTTGACAGTGACAGAGAGGTGTGGATTTGTTATGCTGAAAGGGTTTTTGAGCTTTGGGGAAACTGATTTACATACACAAGGAGGACAGAATATTAGAAACACCTAATTTTGTCTAATACATCACAGTTACAAAAATAAGTCCTCAAAAGATGCTACAGAGTTGAATACATTCATCTCTGCCACACTGAACACTAAACTTTATAAAATTCACAAATTGAATTTTATAAAGTTTGTTTTGCATTAAACACTCAACAGATATCCTCTACTTAAAGGACCATGCCACCCATTTTGCATGTTTGAGCCTAATATATTCAATTTTCATACACGTAACATTACTGACAATCATTTCCCAAAGCATACTACTGGTGAATTAAAAATGTTTTTCCTACCTTCCAGTCTGCCATTGGTTTCAAATCATTCTAGTATGCTAAAATCAACTTGTTGATACTTGAAACGTTCTGGGGATAGGTAATCCATCATCACCAACAAGACGTGTATTCAGGTTTTGTTTTTTTTGTTTTTTTTTTGTTTTTTTTTCTTTTTGAAGTTTTGTAATTTGAAAAGCGTGGAGTGAATGTATGTCTCTACCGGGTAATATAATCCCAAAAGAAGACGCACGTTTATCAAAAAATTTAAATGACCATGACTTCATAAGGCTGCATAATTATTAACAGGAGAAACATCAATTTTTAAGGTGGGTGTATCACTTGAATATTTGATTCTGAAAGATTAAGAGATTTTGCAAAATATCAGGAAAGCTGAAATACAGTTTTATCCTTTGGGAAATGATTGTCAGTAACATAACATGTATGAAAATTGAATATATTAGGCTCAAACATGCAAAATGAGTGGTATGGTCCCTTAAAAGCATTAAATGTGTTGATTGTAAAGCAAACTTTCCTACAGCTAAACTTCTCCATTGATTAGACATTGAAACAGACAAAACATATCAAACTTACATTTTCAGATGAGCATGTTAAAGGTTAGCATGTGGTTGTTTGTGCTTAACGTGCTCATTCTCCTGTACAGCGTCCAAATGCAACACATCTGCTTCACATCATGTGAAGCAACATGGTTTTCCACACGTCATCTTGAAGTCAAATTCATTCCACTTCTGCTGCTATGACTCAGAAAGTATCCCAACACCGTCTTTGTTCCATGTTATTTAGTTATCTCAGCATTCTAAACTGCTTCCTGTTTTGGCATTTCTGACCAATGAGCAGAGCAATGTTGTCATGACTTTCGCTGCCACTTTTTTTCCCCCCCCCCCNCCCCCCCCCCCTGTATGAAACCAAACCAAACCAGCAATAAATGCAGCATTTTAACAGTTTAGTCCCTGATTCAGAGCCAAACAAAAGCAAAACAGGTCTGAAAATGTCCCTAGATTGCATCAGGTTGTAAAGTGTATCTAATAAACCTTATAACTCAGAGTATGTTTACTTTACAAAACTTGGTGTAATAAATGGGCCCAGATGTTTTTTTTTAGCTTTTACTGCAAAACAGTAAATCTGTCTGCATAAGATGAGCGTAACACTGTCATGAACAAATAAAATGTATACGTCATAAACTGCCATTGAGTTAAAAATGTCACTTTCAGTGCAAAGTTGACAAAGTCGTAGAGATCTGTCGTAACAGTATTCCCACAGAGATTCGTTGTGTCATAAACACGCCACGTTAAGATCACATTAAACTGTCAAACGTGGTAAACTGACCATGGCTGTCAAATGCCCTCATGACAGCCTACTGAATCATTTCCATGATTTCAGATAAAGTGGTAGACTTAGCTTTCAGCGTGATTAATTCATGTTCATGACAGCGCTGCGCCATCCCTCTACACAAACAAAGCGCTCCAAGAAATGCTAAACCAGAATATATAAATATATATTTTTTGTTTATTGCGACCTGTTTGTAAAACCTGTAATTTGATGATCTAAACTCTGACAAACAGCTGTGTGATAATGTTTTATGACACTTTGTGAGTGTAAAGTGTGCTGTAATGGGGGCAGTATCGCCAAAAAAAATATTCTGGGCAGTTCACAAATATGTCAGCACAAAGCTAGAAATGCCAAAATTGCAGTTTTGGGGAGTGGAGTGGATGTGGGCATTAAGCAGCTGTTCAAACCCTTTGAAGACGTGAGCCGACTGTCGCCTGCTTACAGGATGAATGAACTTCTGCTCTGTGTGCTCATCATGTTCCTCGCTGTCATCACAGGCTCTTTATGTTAACTGGTGATGGTTGTCTTTCCACTCAGGATTCACTCTGAGGTGACTCAATCATTTCACTAATCGCTCACTCTGTTGCCCCTCCTCCCCCCCTTCGCCACAACCACAGGGAAGACCACACCCACAAGCGCCAGCACAACCCATCATCATGGGGCAGCATTCCCAAAGGAGGCAGGTGACCCTGAAAGAGGTACAGGTCCTGATGGCCCTCCCTCCGTGGGGGAACAAGGGTCACCTGACTCGGAGCCAATCAGTGTGGAGATGGAGGGTAAGGGGGTGGGATGTTTACCCTAAATGAACGGGATTGCACTGCTGGGTCCCCAAACGCCTCGCTGTAGACATCTAACCAGGCTGCTCACTAACGCTCTGACCTTAAATAAAACTGATATTCACTCTGGTGACACCATTCTAGCATGCACGCCAAAACCCTGCATCCATGCTGCTTTCCTGCATTTCAACAGAGACGAAACTCCAAAACCTCATATCAAAAATGACAGCGGTGTCTCATCAAATTAACTCCGATGTTATTTTCTCTGTCCATCACTGGGGTTTTGAAAAAATATAGATTAATGTGCCTCTTTGCAATTTCTAGGAGAAAATGGACGTGATCGGCTTTAGTAAGAAATGCAGCAGCAGCTCATGTTGGTGATTTTCTGTTAAAGAGCTGATATGAAGGTTTGCATGTTAATAACATGTCACTGTACTTAAGGGTGAAATATCACTTCCATTAGCTCACTAACACTTAATTCTTCAGTTAAACAGTCTCTCATTAACAGCCAGTAAGCACTGCTAATTGACTTTTTTCTTTTTTTTATGGATCCATACACTTCATTAGTCTTTAGCGTGACATGAAATGACAGATAATTTACTAGGCAGCTTCACTTAGGCTCCATTCATACAACCACATATAAGCAGCTTGATTCAGATCTTCTGCTCACGTGTGGCACGTATCGGATATGCATTGTGACAATGTAAATGGTAAGTGGCATCAGATATGCTTAGATCTGTTTTGCGCCACACGCATATCTGCCGGTGCGACTGCAATCTTAATACACAGATCGGAATTTCCATGCCATTCCGACTCGCACATTATAAAATGGGACACATATTTTATCTGCAAATGAACGATGTATAATACGATGGCCTCTGTTAACAGAATATACTATATATCATGAACATCTGAAGAAAGGATGTATCCTGCTGGGAGAGTCTTGGCGATAAACTTATTGAACGTCTCACTCTGCATTCGAAAGTTGCAAACCCCAAAGTTTTGAGGTTTTCTTGAGTCCTCGCTCACATTCAGACCTTTCCTGTGAACTGAGATAGCAGTGATCATCGCTGCACATGCAACAACTGCTCCATCTGAAAATGCAACTAAGTCTTTACGGACCTTTAAAGATGCTTCAGAAAGCAATAGCTTGCCTCTTTTTTTTTTGTCTATTTGCAGTGTTTTGTTTGCATTCGTTGTGGAAAATGCGCACGCTCGCAAACCTGCGTTTCTTCATTCCTGGCGTTTCAGGTCATAACCTTGTATAAGATGTAAATAAGCTGTCCATAAAGTCAAACACAGGCAATAAATAAATAAATAAAAATCAGTATTGGTCATCAAGACCTGCAGCATAAACGTAACATTAATCGTTGCATCGGTTTGTAAGATGGAAAAATGCTGTGTGACAAGTGTTTCAGCAGCATGTTTGTATGTCCTCAGCACAGCAGCCATGAGTTTGAAAGATTTAATGACTTTAATAGATACTGCATTGGATCTAATTAACTCCTCAAATCAAGTAGAGCAGCATAGAGCTGCTCTACTTGGCCTCTCATCTTTTATTTAGCTCGTCAACAAAACACACACACTCCCTCACTGTCCTTCAACACACTTTAAATATCAAATCACAAGGCAGGTAGCCTCGCTCTCTCTCTCTCCCTCTCTCTCTCCCTCTCTCTCTCCCTCTCTCTCTCGCTCTCTCCTATTAAATTTTGATAGCTTATTTTGAAATAAAGGTCAAATCTTTGTACTGCAGTTTATTTTTTTCTTGCATATCTACCACATATACATGCTGCAGTGTATCAGCCGATATCGGCCTGCTAAAGTATCGTTCAGGCAGAAATAACGAATAACATTAAAACAGTAGAAAGTCTCAGAGCCTCACAGCTTTGACAGGAGGCGCAAAAACTTTCTCTGCCGCTTTCTAATGATCACGTAGGATAGCGAAGTGCCAGAAAAGGAAACAGGAGCAGCAGAAAGACTGAAAAAGTTGAGTTTATTCCTGCACGTAGAGGAGGAAGATACAGTTGAGTTGGATGTGATTCAGGTTGGAGAAGATGGCATGAATCCCTTTTTTTTTTTTTCGCTCGCTCCTCACCTTGCAGGCACCATGTCAGAAGTCCATAAATCCTCAGCCAGCAGAAGAGACTCTATTCATACAGACACACTCCAGCTGCAATGATGAGCCACTCTGCCTCAAATAAGAAAAGCCTGTAACAAATAAATAACCAGCAGAGGCCTGCGCCGGCTAGTTTGGGGGCGGGTTACAGGATGTAACAGAAACGGCAACACCATCTATTTCAGGCGGAGACGGTGATGCTGCCGCTTCAGTCAGAAGCCGAATGGGAGTCCTGCTAAGGAAGGAGGAAGTGTTCTGGAAGTAACAGCCTCCAGTCTCTCGCTCTCCATCCGTTTCTCCTCCTGCAGAGGATTTCCAGCCGTCGCAAATCTCCCAGCAGCCACAGCCGGCGCCATCATGGAGGGAGAGTAATCAACGCCGATAGCAAAAACCTAAATTACAGCCTAAAGAGACAGAAACGTACATGACTTAATTAGTGATTAATTAGCTACAGCAACATCATGAAGTGAAAGCCAAATAGGTTGCGCTTATCTTGGATCTGGGAAGCGGTAACTCAGAATTACATCCTTGACAACCACCGCACATTTATTAAGCTAAATGTTGGAGATATGGTCTCCATCCAAACTTTTTGTTGGACCAAAAATAAGTTGAGTTCTAACATTTTTGAGCGAAAACAGCTACTGCAATGCCAGTGTTAAATGTTGAAGCTGTTACTGCATCTTCATGCTTAACATTCATTTATAAATAAATTACTGTTCAAGGGTGAGCAGCCATATTGAAATGACGTCATTACTGAACTCCGAGTTGAGGAACCTTGACTGACTTTCAGAGTAGGAATTCTGAGTTGAGGAGGCGTTTTCCTTTACGCTTCCCAGATGGAGGTTGGAAATTCAGAGTTCCAAATTTAAAGGGCTATACTGGCAATAGTGCATGCTTGAGCCCATTATATAACCCATGTACATGTTATGTTAGTGACAATATCTCCCAAAACATACTACTTTAGCGGTAAATATTAGAATTGTTTTTCCTACCTTCCACACTGCCAGTACGAGATAAAAATCAACTTGTAGAGACTTGAAATGCACTTGAGGTATGTAATCCATCACAGCAAAGATGATGCGTGTTAAGTTTATTGTCAAAGTAACTTCATTTAACCAATCCAAGACGGAGCTGCACGGAAGATCATGTATGACTCCGCCAGAAAATATAGTCCCAGGAGAAGGCTGCTTTTACCAAGAAGTTTAAACGACCGTGCCTTCTACAATCATGCACAAGTGTTAGAAGGCGAAACACTGAATTTTGAGGTGGATTTATCACCTGAACATTTGATTTTGAAAGATTAGGGGAGTTGAAAAAATAACAGGAAAACTAAAAAAATGGTTTTGTGTTTTAGAAAATAGTTGTCAGTAAAGTAATTTATGCAGATTGTGTGTATTGGGCTTAAACAGGCAAAATCGCCAGTATGGTCCATTAAGTCAAACGCAGCATTAATCCCTGTTAGTCTGAACACATTTCTCTGTGTTTTATGGATAGCAGATAAAACCTGTGAGGTGAAACATTCCTCCTGCTCTGCATTATGTAAACACCAGGAGAGATTAAAGACGGAGCAGGAACCTGTTGACCTGCTGCTTTTTAGAAAAATGCTAGCAGTCAGGCTCCACCCAAGCCGTTTCTGACAGGAATATGCCCATAGCTCCATGGCATAAAAACACTAAAATCAGTTCTAGATTTCTCTGCTATTGTTTTTTTTCTGATTTGATCTTCATTGTGTGACTCTAATGAACATTCTCATGGAACTGTGGGCTGGACTGAAAAGCTCAGGCGAGCAGATAATTTAGCTGACACACACGGGGAGACGACTCGGTAATAGAAACGAGTGTTTTTACACTCATTAAAACAGTACAGGAGGAGCAGGAAGTGAACTCAGTCTGAACCTCTCCATGAATAAGACGTGGCATCCTGTGGGGTGTTGATGCACAGTTATTTATATTTCTGAAGACCATGGCAACAGACACTGTCTGCATCATCTCCGCACTGACAGATCTGAGCACTTCTTACCATCACATATTTGCTGCTCAGAGCTCCATTTACACGCTTAAAAGTTACTTTTCATTGAATTTGGTTTCATTGGTCACCAAAAAGTCTACACTGTTAAAACGTCCTTTACAAGGCACGGATGATAGATTTTAGCTTGTGAAAGTCTTACCATATCTGCCGAGCCTGTAAAGAAGTGAAATGCTGTTTTAAAGGCCTCAGCTATCAGGGAGGAAGGAAATACTATAAATGCATCCTTTAAAGGACCATACCACCATTTTGCATGTTTGAACCTAACATATTCAATTTTCATACCTGTAAGGTTACTGGCACCCATTTCCTCAAAGGATAAAGCCGTATTTCAGCTTTCCTGATATTTTACAAAATCTCTTAATCTTTCAAAATCAAATATTCAAGCAATACACCCACCTTAAAAATCAATGTTTCTCCTGCTAATAGTTACACAGCCTTATGAAGTCACAGTCGTTAAAATTTTTGATAAACACAGGTCTTGTTTTGGGATTATATTCCCCGGTGGAGACATATATTCACTCCATGCTTTTTATTGTGCTTAGATGCTAAAATTACAAAACATCGAAAAAGAAAAAAACAACTTGAATACACGTGTTCGCAATAATGGATTACCTAACCCAAGAACATTTCAAGTATCAAGAAGTTGATTTTATTAGAGTACCAGAATGAACTGAAACCAGCGGCAGTCTGGAAGGTAGGAAAAACATTTTTAATTTACTGTTCCAGTAGTATGCTTTGGGAAATGATTGTCAGTAACGTAACATGTATGAAAATTTAATATATTAGGCTCAAACATGCAAAATGGGTGGGGGGTTGTGGTGTGACTATGATCCGTGCTCATCCTGAAGCCACTACAAGGCAATCTATTGATCTGTTGATTGATCTAGAACTGGAAAAGATTGCATGTTGTAAACACTTAACTACAACTCCAGTAAAGTTAGTTTTACATTAGACACTCATCCGATATCCACTTTTTAAAATCATTAAATGCATCCAAAGTAAAGCAAACTTTGCACCATTGATTAGAAATAGCACTTAAAACAGATGCTACGAATCGTAACTTTAACACATCTTCAGATGAAAGTGATGAAGGTTAGCATGTTGTTGCATGTGTTAAAAATGGGCTTTATTTTTCTCATGCAGTTGTCTGAAGGCAGCGCGTCTTCCTCACATCACGTGAAGCAACGTGTAGTTTTCCATACATTGTCTTCAGGTCAAATTCAGATTCTTCTCCCAATTTTTTTCCTTATTATATGAACCAAGTAACTAAGAAAATGTTTTTAGTTACGCTTGGCATAATAAACTCTTCCTGTTTGATTTTCTTTCTTCCGCCTCCAGACAGCATTTGCAGCAAGGGACTGATCTCTCCTGACTTTTGCTGTTACGTTTTGATTAGATTTGATATTTTTCCTGCATGAAACTGAAATAAACACGGAATACAGGTTTAAAAATGACCTAAGACATTTTAGAACATTATATAACAGTTTTGTTGAAGCTGTAGAAACATTTTCATTATGACTGAAGAGGATTAGTGGAAACCAAATGTCTTTCAGTTTATTAATTTTTAGTGAGTTCTGGATATTTCTAATGTTCATGCTGCATTCACTTGTAGCTCAGCTTTTGAACTACGACCTATTTGGACTCCCTCGGTCCTAACCGCAGTGTAACGACACATGTTAAATGTCACACGAACTGGGCCATTTTTCCCACTCACTCAACTCACCAGCACTTCACGGCGATTATGAGTGACATCATCTTTTATTACAAAAACACACTAACCTTTAAAGCCATTACACACCAAATACCTCACTTTCCATAACTAGCACATTTAATGGCTTCTTATTCCATCACGGCGATTAAACCTCAGTCCGGTGTCAGGATGGAGAGCGTTCATTTGACATCAGCCGTCGGCTCTGAGCGCCCGCAGCGATCCACGGGGCCCACAGTGACACAAATCCACCCATGCAGTTATCCCTGGTGCCTAGCCCCGACCCCTTACCCTTAAATCTGTCTCATTGACCTCTGGGGAGGATTTCTCTCTTTACCTGCCTGTTGTCTTTTCTTTCTTCTCTTCAGTTGGACTAACCTTTAGCTGTACCTGCCTCCTTTGTTGAATTCTGTATCACTGACCCTTTTCACTGTCTTTTTATGATCTGTCTCTCCTGTTTTACAGCTGACGGCAGAAACTGTTCTCAGGCATTTAAAGGGCCTGCGAGCACTTTCTCCACGGCTGCGCTTAAAGCAACAGTTCACTCCAAAGACTTTGTCGACTTGGTTTTTTAGGGTGGTTTTATGCTAAAACTAAAGATAATTGGGGGAAACAACAGATATGCTCACGACTCCGTGGGCTTGTTTCCTTATAGTTTTGTTCTCAATCAAGATAGATGATGATTAAAAACAAAAAGAAATTTTGTAAAATAGATCAGTCTAAATATTTCAACATACCTGAACTTTGTTGCGGACTGTTTCTTTAAGCTGGCTGGTGAGGTCAAGATTGTTCCAGTGCCGCCTTTCCCCTCATAAATACAAATTATTGCAACAGCTGGAAGTTTGCACTGGAACCTTTTTTGCTTTGCCGGCTGCTGAATGGCTAATAAACAGCCCCTCTTTTTTTTTTTTTTTTNTTTTTTTTTTTTTTTTTTAAGTTTCTGATGCAACTGCATGTAAACGGGGATCACTCAGTGCATGTGCTCTGCCTGGTTTGATGGCTTGTGATAAGTCATATCAGATGCAGTCTTGACCAAACTCCTTGGTGTATATAAATGTTAAAATGGGACGTATTCTGTTTTTTTTTTTTTTTTTTTNTTTTTTTTTTTTTTTTTTCTTGCCCTCATTTATTCAGTATAACACAGCAGGAGTTTGTCTGCTCTTTCTGTTCTACCCACATTTGATGAGCTAAATCGGGTGTGTTTGGCAAATCAACGTTGGGAGGCACCAACTCTTGATCAAGTGTTTCCACCTGATTTAGCGAATCAGAACGAGTGGGCTTTCAGGATGGCAACCTTAAAGGACCATACCAATGATTTTAAACATTTGAGCCCAATAAACACTATCTGCATACACTGCCAACCAATTCCCAAAACATACTACTGGAGCGGTAAATGTTCAAATTGTTTTCCTACCTTCCAGACTGCTGTTTGTTGTTTCAGTTCAGTTCAGTACGCTATAAAAATCAACTTGCAGAGACTTGAAAAATGCTTGAGATTAGTAATCCATCACAGCAAACAAACTGCTGTTTATTATTATTATTATTATTATTATTATTATTAGTATTATTATTATTATCTTATTTATTTTTTTGTCCAAGTTACTTAAGTTAACAGATCCAACATGGAGATACACAGAAGAAAATGTATGTCTCCGCCAGGGAATATAGTCCCAGGAGAAATCTGTTTTTACCAGAGAAATTTTAAAGAGACAGCACCTAAAATGGCCTATTCTCACTCAGTGTGCACAGCAGTGTTACAGTAAGGGAAAGAAGAATGTTAAAGGACAATTCTGGTGATCCTGCACATTTGAGCCCAGCCCACATATATATGTGACATTACTGACAACAGAGTTCCAAAACATAAAACTGTATTGTAGTTTTCCTGTTATTTTGCCAAGTTCCCTAATCTTTAAAATCAAATGTTCAGATGATACACCCACCTTAAAATTCAATGTTTCACCGCTAACTTGTATGTCCGAATGTAGATGGGATGATTGTCTTTAATTTCTTGGTAAAAGCCATCATACATTGTCTTCCAGCTCCGTGTTTGAGCGATTAAATAACGTTACTTTGACAAAAATTTCAATAGTGTTCGCTGTGATGGGTTACTATCTAAAGTACGTTTCAAGTCTCTACAAGTTGATTTTAATAGTTTACTGAAATAAACTGAAACCAATGCAGTCTGGAAGGCAGAAAAAATTCTAAAATTTACTGCTTCAACTAGTATGTTTTGGGAAATGGTTGTCAATAACCTAATGTGTATGCAAGTTGTATATATTAAGCTCAAACATGCAAAATCGCAGGTATTGCCCTTTAAAGTATTGTAACGTTTCAAAATAGACAACTAAATGAAAATAAGAACATGGAAATCTGAATAACATGTCCTCTTTAAAGCAAAACGTCCTTGTGCTGTGTTGTGGAACGCATTTCAAAACATGATTTTCCTTAAAAAAAACAAGCAGAGTTATTAAATTACACATAAATAACGACTCGTGCTTGCTAGACGCAACAGAACATTTGATTTACCAGTATTCAATCAGAAAATCGTAATGGAATCTCCGGCGTGCGTGCACAGACACACCTAGATTGAAACGCGGAGCTCATTACCTGCACATTTCAGTTTGAATGGATCCGTTACATTCCTGCATATCAGCACCTCATGTGTGTTTAAGCTTTTATTAAACCGCAGCGAGGTGGAATATTATGCAAATAAGTGTATGTGATTGAATTCACCCACTCGGCATCCCCAACCCTGCACACACACACACACACACACACACAGACAGTCACGCTCTGTTTATCACGTCTGTCAGCGCGCAGACGTCAGCCGTTAAAACGTGACTGAAGCTGCTGTTTCTCACGTGGATATGAAAACGGAAAATAATTCATTATTTCCTCATTGTGAACTTCAAAGAGCCTTTCAAGGGTTAAAGGTTTGAAAGGCTCCCTGAAAGGCTCCATTTGGCATGTTTGAGCCTAATATACTCAATTTTCATACATGTAAAGTTACTGACAATCATTTCCCAAAGCATACTCCTGGAACGGTGAATTAAAAATGTTTTTCCTACCTTCCAGACCGCCATTGGTTTCAGTTCATTCTGGTACGTTATTAAAATCAACTTGTTGATACTTGAAACATTCTTGAGATAGGTAATCCATCATCACGAACAACACTTATATTCAGGTTTTTTTGACATTTCGTAATTTTAGCGTTGAAGCGCAATAAAAAGCGTGGAGTGAATGTATATCTCCACCGGGCAATATAGTCCCAAAAGAAAAGCTGTGTTTCACAAAAAATTTAAACAACTGTGAATTCAAAAGGCTGCGTAACTATTAGCAGGCAAAACATTGATTTTTAAGGTTTTTTGAAAGAATTTTGAAAGATTAAGAGGTTTTGTAAAATATCACGAAAACTGAAACACATTTTTATCCTTTGGGAAATGATTGTCAGTAACGTAACATGTATGAAAGTTGAATATTAGGCTCAAACATGCAAAATGGGTGGTATGGCCCTTTAAGTTGTTATTGTTACTAAGGAAAAAAATACAAATAAGTTGGGGTGATGATGCTCGACGAGGCTCGGGGCCATTTTGACTGGTTGCCTTCTCATCGGGACGAAGTAGCCATTAACAGAACAATTACACAGGCTTCTGAGCTCGGAGAAGCAGAAAGTAATTAGGGTTACATTGGAGCGTCTTCACTCGATGCAC
This sequence comes from Lucifuga dentata, assembly GCA_014773175.1. Classification (NCBI taxonomy): domain Eukaryota; kingdom Metazoa; phylum Chordata; class Actinopteri; order Ophidiiformes; family Bythitidae; genus Lucifuga; species Lucifuga dentata. The sequence goes on from VXCM01002746.1 coordinate 22,027, forward strand.
AAAAATAGCACAAGTTGTTCTGCAGGTTATTTCAACGCACCCTCGAGAGAAGCCTGCTACGTCAAAAAAAAAAAAAAAAAAANAAAAAAAAAAAAAAAAAAGTTTTGTTCCCAACCAGTCAAATTATGCATCTGACCTTGAAAGTGTTCGCCAAGAATGAAAGTAGCTGCTGTATTTCCTGGAAGTATTTTATAATTTGGGTTTTAATGTCTTGCAGAGATAGAAAGGAAAGTCTTTTTTTTTTTTTTTTTTTTTCTTTTTAGCTTCAATGTCTGGGCATTAATTGGTGTCACATAAAAGCTTATGGGTTCTGTATTGTTAATGAAGCCACACAGACCACAGCCACTTTCATTGTAATTTGTTTTAAGAAGCGACTTCATCACCTGCAGGAAACGAAAACAAAAACCACTTCACACATCACAGCAGACGGACACCCTCTTCCTTTCTTTTCCTCATGTAAAAGCATCGGCAATTAGCAAGACAAGCGACGCCGAGCANCCCTCTTCCTTTCTTTTCCTCATGTAAAAGCATCGGCAATTAGCAAGACAAGCGACGCCGAGCAAAACTTGCGCCCGCTTACATAACCTGCCGCGCATCTATTTTTAACAATATGGATGCAATCACGGCGCGCTTCTCTTCCCGTGGAGGAGCGGGAGGCGAGCGGGGTCGTTCTCCTGCC
>VXCM01002746.1:25351-53357 GCA_014773175.1 Lucifuga dentata
CCCCCCCCCCCCCCCCCCCAAACATACACACAGACACCAACACCACCACACTACTTGAGTCATACCCTCTCAGCCAGGAGGAACCCTCCACTAAGCCTGCGCCCACAATGAGACAAAGTCCAGAGGGACAGGATGAGTCACAGCGATGAGGAAGCCACAGGGGTGACAGGCGGCAGGAACAAAAGCTGCTCGCCGCCCATCAGAACCGAAAACTACGAATGACAGCGGTGCAGTAAAGCCAACCGCTGGCCTGTGTAATGAGGCCCAAAAAAAAAAAAAANAAAAAAAAAAAAAACAGCTGGAGATTAAAAGACGAGATATTAACAGACTTACAGCCGCATCGCTTTTGATTGCCTCTCCCTCTGGGATCTTAATTCTGATTAATGGCTTTTTAATGTGGCCATAAGTCAAAGCAATCATGAGAAGAAACAGCGAAAAATTGCAGATTTTCAATTTTGAAGCTCCATTCAGAATGACGTCGTATTTCCGGAATGCGCACCACATAATCTTTGTAGGGAAACAATAGCAAAGCAACCCTTGAGACTAAATGTAGTGACACGTGATGATGAAATGTTAAACCTCCAAACTGTGAAAAGATAAAAGTTCCTCTGTTAAAAAAAAACATATTAGCCAGAAACTATGCACATACACATCATCAAAATTACAGAGATGAACCTGTTTTGATTATAAATTTACCATATTTCGATGTTATAATAAGATTTCTTTCAAATTGAAGTTGTAAGATGATAAAAGTCAAACATATCGTCTGACTTCATGGCAAAGTTTGGAGTTACAGTGATGGCTGATGCCTTTAAGGCTTTTTTTCCATGCTCAGATAATTAGTTAACATCTCACTAATTCATGCTTTTGTCTCTTGTGGATTTGCGATGAGGTTTTACTCTAATCTGAGTCTCCGTCATCATTATTTCCATGTCCACATTTGCCTCACATTACATTATTATAACAACTTCAGTAATATTCACTCAGGCTTTGCTGTCAGAGAAGTAAAATCATTTCAAGATGTCAGGTTGTACAATTCCATCATTTTTGGAGACCTGGGAATACGTTCCTTGATTCCTATACATTAACATCGTGACACACTTGGTAACTCATTCAGAGAGACCTCTCATTAGCATTAAAGGACCAGACTGGTAATTTTTCATGTTTAAAGGACTATGGGTGATTATGCATGTTTGAGCCTAATATATTAAATTTTCATACACGTAACATTACTGACAATCATTTCCCAAAGCATACTACTGGAATAGTGAGTTAAAAAAAAAAAATGTTCCTACCTTCCAGACCACCATTGGTTTCAGTTTATTCTGGTACGTTAATAAAATCAACTTGTTGATACTTGAAACGTTCTTGGGATAGGTAATCCATCATCACCAACAAGACGTGTATTCAGGTTTTTGTTTTAGAAGTTATGTAATTTTAGCATTTAAGCGCAATAAAAAGCATGGAGTGAATGTATGCCTCCACCAGGGAATATAGTCCCAAAACAAGACCTGTGTTTATGGAAAAATTTAAACAACCGTGACTTCATAAGGCTGCGTAACTATTAGCAGGAGAGACATGGATTTTTAAGGTGGATGTATCACTCAAATATTTGATTTTGAAAGATTAAGAGATTTTTGCAAAATATCAGTTTTTATCTTTTGGGAAATGATTGCCAGTAACGTTACATGTATGAAAATTGAATATATTAGGCTCAAACATGCATGATCACCAGTATGGTCCTTTAAGCCCAATACAAGCCCAATAAGTACTACAGCCATTTTCCAAAACACAAATTCATATTTTAGTTTTCCTGTTATTTTGCCAAAATCTCCTCATGTTTCCAAATCGAATGTTTAGTTGATGCGTCCACCTTAAATGTTAATGTTTCTCTTGCTATCGCATATGCCTGAATGTAAAAGGGACAGCCATTTTTAATTTATCTGTAAAAGCTGTCTTCACCTGGGACTGTATTCCATAGCGGAGACATACGTTTTCTTTCATGTAGCTCCATGTCAAACTGGTTAAATGAACTTATTTCGACAAATAAAGTAATGGACGTTGTCTTTGCTGTGATGGATTACATATTTCAAGCACATTTCAAGTCTGTACAAATTTATTTTTATAGCATACTGAATGAATTAATGCAGTCTGGAAGGTAGGAAAAACTATTCAAACATTTACTGCTCCAGTAGTGTGCTTTTGAAAATGACTGACAGTAATACAACGTGTATACAGATAGTATTTATTGGGCTCAAATGTGCAAAACCACTTGTATGGTCCTTTAAGCAGATTTCACATTATTTACATTTCAATGAGAGGCTAACCTCGTCACGGATATTGTAAGAACAATTTTTCTTTTATTCTGTAAGCTGTGGGTCAGTTATTTCACTCTAACAGATTTAAATATTAAGCTGATACCCATTAGTATACTCATCACCCAATCATCATCATCATCATCATCATCATCATCATCATCTTTCTGAACATCTCATAAACTATCATCAAGCCTAATTCTGACACCATCATTTTCTATTTTCGTTTCTAACCAAAGCTTTCATCAGCTGCTGGATTTAGCTTGTTTGGAACACCTGCGTTTTTTTGGGTTTTTTTTTCCTCCTCGATGTGGCTCGGCCGTCTTCCTCCTCCTCCTCTGCAGACTAATCAGTTTCACAGACGCTGTCATTAAGGAGGAAGAAAAGGGGTCTGACACCACAGATGGCTGCAGCCTCTCACAAATGAGCTCTGATTGCAGGAGGTGGCAGGTTTCACTCCTCTTATCATTCCCGCCTTTCACGCCATTAGGCAAACACAGTGTCGGGGTCACATCACCCAAGGACGTTTACACACTAGATTTACCTGGGCTAAGTAACCTTGTGTTTCTTTTGTCGTTGTTTTCGGTGCACCGTCACACAGAAAGTCTCCAAAGCTTTGTTTCAAACGAATTTGACAACCTCATCTGAGTCTGCGTTGGCAGAGACGTGGCGCTCGCTGAGCTGTCGGGCAGACCTGTTATTTTTGGCTCATTCATCACACCAGGTGCGCTNGTGGCGCTCGCTGAGCTGTCGGGCAGACCTGTTATTTTTGGCTCATTCATCACACCAGGTGCGCTCGCCCCTGATCCTCTCGTTGGGAAGCACAGTCTGTGAAAATGACATCAGGCTCCCGCCGGTGAGCTCGCATCAATATTTAAACCCGTAACTCATTTCAGAAGTTGATTTCATGCCGACGAGGGAGCTCTTTGCCAAAAAGCACGAGTCCCGGAAAGAAAGGCCGCATTGATCTATTAACAGTGGAAGGGACGGAAGCCAAGAGAGTAGCTCAGACACGTCTCCCATGCTGCTTCGCTACACGGTGAAGCTCCCGTAAACACAATCTGTCCCTCCCAGCTGCTACTTGACCTGTATTGGCTGTTGAAAATGTTAGTTTTTTTTCCTCTGGCGCAGTCAGCAAAGCCTTTTAACTGAAGTATTTTGTCTCTTTGTGTTTGGAAGGTGTGCGACGTCCTCCAGACGTGGAGAAAACCAACCACAGCGTCCACTACACTCTCCTGATCGCCTGCGTTCTGGTGGCCTTCGTCCTGGGCGCCTTCCTGTCTGGCTTCCTCGTATCCTGCTACTGCAACCACACAGGCCACAAAACGAAGAAGCTCACCAAAGATCCTGAGGCCCCCATCCCTCACGCCCTGTCCCTCCGCAGCCTCGCCAAGCTCAATGGCTTGATTGACAGCCAACACAAAGACNCTCACGCCCTGTCCCTCCGCAGCCTCGCCAAGCTCAATGGCTTGATTGACAGCCAACACAAAGACGACAAGCTGGAAGTGTCCTCTCCAAAGATCTACAATGCTTTCTTCTCTAACAGCAAGGAGCATCACCCGTCGCGGAGGAACGGCCATCATGGGATTAGCATGGGGGACCTGGTTCACCCCCACCACCTCCACCATTCCTCCGAGCTCTCTGGTCTGCCGACGCCAGACTCCACACCGGAGCTGCCCATCAAGAGCATGAAAGCTTTCAAGAACCAGTGGGAGAAGAACCAGAACTGCAACAACGCCAAGGAGCCAAAGTCCCACAACATCGGCTCCAGGCCCAGCTCGGCCCTGCTTCACCCGCAAGTCTTCCCCTACTCCCACTGTCTGTCCAACGGGCAGCCACTAGTCGGAGGTGCTCTCCACCCAGAGGAGCGCAAAATCCACAATGTTGAGCGCGTGTTGTCCCAGCAGCCGTACCCGAGTTACTCACAGAAGGTGATGGAGGTGACGTCTCTGGACGAGCTGCTGAAGCACATCCACGACGCAAACAGCAGCAAAACCTCCCAGCTGATGAGTCCCTGTGGTCTGATGGCGAGCGGTGGCAGCAGCAGCGGGGGCCAGCTCGCCTTCGCCAACCGCATCCAGCCTCAAATCCCCGAGACCGAGTCGGCCCCTTACTACAGCTCATCCACTTTGCCCCGAGACAGCCTGACACGGCGCATGGACGTTCCCCCGGACATCCCCCCGCATCACCAGTCCACCCTGGAGAGGAGGCACTCATCCCAGCGGCACTCGCTGATGGCTGCANGCATCACCAGTCCACCCTGGAGAGGAGGCACTCATCCCAGCGGCACTCGCTGATGGCTGCAGCCACCAAGATGCCCAACGGAGCAGGAGCTGGAATGGGAGCAGGAGCTGGAATGGGAGGAGGAGCTGGAATGGGAGGAGGAAGCGGAGGAATGATCCCCCGCCAGCACAGCTTCAGCCAGCGAAACGGCGGGCCTCACCAGCCGCCTCCTCTCCTGGCTCGGATGAACTCCACTGGCAGCGCCTGCGAGGTCCACTACCCTCTCATCCCCAACGGCTACCTGACGCGCCAGCACAGCTACAATGGAGAGCAGCAGGAAGTGCCGCACCGGGGCGCCGTCGTCCGCCGGGCCGCCTCGCTCAAACCCGATGTCCCTCCCAAGCCCCTGTTCATACCTGCCACGTCTCCGGTCAACCCGCAGGGAAAGTTCAACTACTGAGGAAAGGGAGGTGAACTCGTGGACTGTCGGGGGGGAGTCTGCCTCGTGTTGTCATCTTAAAGGAACTTCCCTTAAAGAAATCGGCGGGTTGGAGGTTACACACCGTCACCGCAAATCCAACCGATCACACGGCAGCCGCCGTCGCCGGACAAAGCCTCAACCAAACTCGTTTCCTCTTCTTTTTTGTTTGACAAATATCTTTGTACCATATTGGTATTGCTCAGCTACTTGCTTATTATAGAACCGCTGACTCAGGTGGCGTGATGTCACCGTATATTAGGCTGCCAATGTCCTCAGTGTGGATTTACGATGCAACTTAGTTTTTGGGAGCGTCGACGTCAGAGAACTGTAACGCGTCGGCCAGCTTTAAGACTTTAAGGCTGGAGGCTCCAGTGACGCTTAACTTAGATTCATGCTTTTGCTTACCTTTTTCTGATGTAGTGTTGGTAACCAGTCCCAACCCGCCCCCCCCGCCCGCCCTCGAATGTGTTTATATTATGCATGTGTGTGTATATATATGTGTGTTTATATCCACACCGTATATGTATACATATACATATGCAGTATATGTAACCTGTGGTGAAAAGTCAACAAATTCCCCTCAAAGTAGTTATGTCTTTGCCTTATTATACTCTTTCATCTTTGGGTATATCAAACAAAATTCCCACCCCCTCCCCCTCCCCATCGTAGGGACGCCAAAACCTGCACTGCATAAACAGAATTTGTCGTCNTTTTTTTTTTTTTTTTTTTGACTAATTTTCCCAGCAGATGTGATAAAACCTAAATTGACTCCATTTAAAATCATCAGATTGGCGATACAAAAGTCCTGACACGTAGAAACAAACGTACACTCTCAAACGTTTTGGACCCAGAGAGGACGAACGCACCATCTGAGAGAAGGAACGGAACAGCGGACGGACTGCAGCTACTACACGTTTTAACTTTGTTGCCGTTGGTTGTAAATAAAGGAATAATTACTAGCCAAATGTTAACTGTATGTGTAAATGTGTGCCTTATTTAATAATAGTGTGTGATAAGGGGTAGGGGTAAATGCAACAGGCTAAGATGGCTCCTATGCTATAACGTAGAGGTTTCATTTGAGATGGTCGTCAGTATGTCACATCTATTGTATATTTGAAGGGTTTCATTCCAAAGTTAAATATTTATCATTTATTATTCTCACATTGTCTGATAAATTAATGATTGCCAGTATGATTGTAATGAATCCTTTGAGCCTTTTACTTAAAGACTAGTTGTATTTTACACTTAATCATCTTTCTTTTTTTTTTATTTTATTTTTTATATGTAACACCGGTTTCTTTGGAACGAAACCCTTCATTTGTATTGATTTTATTTTTCTTTCTTCTACATCCCTGAAGTGTGTGAGCCCGCGGTGTGTTTAGGGAGCGTTGGGCAAAGAAAATACAACAGCCTGAGACTGCAGACTGCCTCCGTTATACCTCACTTTCACTGGTTTCACTTTGCCTCGCTGCCACTCTTCAACGCTGCCACGTTTTTGGGGGTTTTTTTGTCTTTCAGCAGTAGCGTTAGCATCTCTTTAAAGGACTATACCACCCCATTTTGCATGTTTGAGGCTAATATATTCAATTTTCATACACATAATGTACCAACAATCTTTTTCCAAAGCACACTACCCAGTCCCAAAAGAAGACCTGTGTTTATCAGAAAATTTAAACGACTGTGACTTAGTAATTTTGCCTAACTATTAGCAGGCGAAACACTGATGGTTAAGGTGGGTGCATCACTTGAATATTTGATTTTGAAAGATTAAGAGGTTTGCAAAACATCAGGAAAGCTGAAATATGGTTTTATCCTTTGGGAAATGATTGTCAGTACCATAACATGTATGAAAATTGAATATATTAGGCTCAAACATGTAAAATGGATGGTATGGTTCTTTAAGTAAAAGCAGATCACAATTCCTCTTAAGTTGTGCCTACAGTCACCGACGTGGAAGTTGTCTTTACTGCCCGATTCATGGAGCGGCGTTGTTTGGTATTTTGCTTCAGTTCATCATTCAGAAAGATAAAAAGTCTTCATCAGCTGTTTAGAAGGAATAGTTGATTTGGTTTTATTGCATAATAGTTAAAAAAAAAAAAAAAAAAAANAAAAAAAAAAAAAAAAAAAGAATATATGCAGGATAAAGGCGCAAAAGTGACTTCTACACCGGTTACTGCTGTGGATTTGTGGTGTCACCGGGCGTCAACCTCAACAATATAGGAAGCAGCTACTAAAATAAACGAGAGTGGAGAAAGTAGATTTTCTGTTTAGGAAATGTGAGGAAACATGGAGACGTGCAATGAACTTTGATCCGACAAGCCGAGATTGTCCTTGGATTGATATTTGGGAGTGTTTGTGGAACCTGTTCCCAGGTTGCCGAAACATCCATGGAGGATTTTTCGCTTTGGCTGTGTTTGACTGGAACCATGATCAATCCTGTGAAAACGACACTGAGCAATTTACTGTACGGCAAAGTGTTTATCAATTCAAAATTCCTAGAGCTCATTTGACCCGGTGTAAAGTTTACTATTCATACTCCAGTTCTAATAAACAAAGGAAATCTTTACCTAGCGCGATTGTTTGGTGGGAAAAGCAGCCGAGTTAAATATCATCTTGAACGACAGCAACAAAAACCATCCAGCTTGATTGAAGGTTTTGAGCGTCATGTTCAGTAAGAGGAATTGTGGCAGCTGCTGTGTTGATGAGTGGACGTGTGTTTGATACCCGTTGGATGACAGATTGTTTGGGGAAGGGAATGTCTCCACTCTTAACAGCTCTGTCTGTTTGATTTCTCTGAAGTTGCACAGAGTGTAAATACATTCTATCGGGGCGGGATGATCTCATGGAATTCAGTATTATGTTCTTTTCTGTTGGATTTCGCCTGTTGAATTAATATGAATTTGGTCTCACAGAATTACCATTGTATGTCTCTTATACTAGGAATAAAACGAAAATATAAATCAAGCTTCATGTTCCCTGAATATATTTATCATTTATTTATCAGAGGTGATACGTTCAACATTGCCACAAATAAATGTGGTGCATGTGACATATGTAAGACGTCTAGCTTAAGCTAATTTGTAGTTCTTGTCCTCAGTCAGGCTTTTAAATACAATATAAAACAATTCATACAGCTACAAACATTAAAAAAAACCTAAGATTTACAATATAAGAACGTGCGGATGTGTTCGTGTTGAACATATGAGTTAAAGGACATGCTTATTGATCACGTCACTGTTATTGCTTGAGCCAGAGTTTCATCTTGGCATCAAACACCTTAAATTGTGTTTGGGATTTGATTTCTGGTGGAAGAAAGTTCCATATGGTGTTTCTTTTATTGTAAAAGATGACCGGCCAAAAGCTTCCTGCACATTTGGACTCTACAGTTCTGCTTTGTTGCTCCTCTTCAGGTCATTTAAACACTTGAAAAAACGTTTTAAGATAAATTGAGAAAATTGTCACAATTCAGTCTATTCTATTTTTGCATAATTTTGCAGCAATGCCATTTTATTGGTTTTTGATCCAGAATTTTCAAGGCTTGTTTGTATGGTGATGATATAGATTTAAGGACCATACCACCCATTTTGCATGTTTGAGCCTAATATATTCAAATTTCATAAATGTAACAGTACTGACAATCATTTTCCAAAGCATACTACTGGAACAATTAATTAAAAATGTTTTTCCTACCTTCCAGACCTCCACTGGTTTCAGTTCATTCTGGTACGCTATTAAAATCAACTTGTTGATACTTGAAACATTCTTGGGATAGGTAATCCATCATTGCCAACAAGACGTGTATTCAGGGTTATTCAAAGTTTTGTAATTTCAGCGTTTAAGTGCAATAAAATGCATAGAGTGAATGTATGTCTCCACCAAGGAATATAGTCCCAAAAGAAGACCTATCTTTATCAAAAAATTTAAATGACCGTGACTTCATAAGGCTGCATAACTATTAGCAGGCCAAACATCGAGTTTTAGTATCGCTTGAATATTAAATACGGTTTTATCCTTTGGGAAATTATTGTCAGTAACGTAACGTGTATGAAAATTGAATATATTANTACGGTTTTATCCTTTGGGAAATTATTGTCAGTAACGTAACGTGTATGAAAATTGAATATATTAGGTTCAAACATGCAAATGGGTGGTGTGGTCCTCTAATTACTGATTGAAAGGCCTGCAGGAAGTAATACAATATGACAGAAGGGGGGGGGGGAAATCATGGCATGCATATATGAATGAGCTGCCTTGAAAGATAAACACGATCTTGTGAGCCTCTTTTAAATTATTCTTAAAATGTGGAGCTCTAAAGCAGAGAGGAATTAGGTTTCCTTTGCCAATTTAACATGGAAATTTGGCTTTGGCACCAGATGAAGCAGAATAAAACGTGGCTCTTAAATATGGAGCAGGTCATTAACACGCTTCATTGGCTTTTACCTGCAATGCTCCTTACAACAATGAGCCGGTAATGAGACAACAATGCTGATTAACGTACAGGAAGCTTTATGAATGAGCTTCAATTATCACGCTGCTTATTCAGCTTGATGTGGTCTAGCTACTGTGATTTTTTTTTTTTTAAATAAGTTTCTTCCTGCCACTACAAATTTCATGTCAAACGACTTAATAATCGTCAAGAACGGAAGGACTGATATCTCCTAAAAAATCAGGACGATCCAGATTAATGATTTCTAAACATTTTCCTATTATTAAAATAACAGACTTAGAGGATTGTGCAACCTTGGTACTTTTTGGATTCTGTATCATCGAGCTTTTTGGTTGCTGTATCAGCCACATTTTCAAACATCTCCTCCACACAAACCAAACTCTGCTGTGTTTACAGGAATAAACACGGCAGATTTTGTATTTAACTAATAGACTCCCTGCAGGCTTTTAGATAATAGATAATAAAGCCGTTCGATGTGAAAGCGTCCCTGCAGTGAGTAAACAGCCTGTACTGAGACATTTCCTCAGGATTTGTGTTTGTTAATTGGTCGACTTTGTGTACAGATTGAATCTTTGACTTTTTAGTTTCAGGGTAGTCTCACGAACCACCAGACCACTCTAACTGTAAACTTACAGGAAGACCTTAGATACTCATTTGAATGAGGTAAAACAGCTGAGTTAGGGAAAAAAAACAGCTTTTTAATCATGTTGACGTCTGTTTCAGCAGAATTCTGACCACATATTTCCAGTGTGAATGCAGCTCAGTGCAGGATAATCTCTGACGCCAATGACTTCCAGCAGCAAGAAAAGGGCTTTACTGCCTTTTCCAGCAAGCAAGACAGCCGATCTTTCCTGTAACGTCCCTCAATTTGATTTGTCGTCCTCCTGTAAATGCGCTCACGCTGAGCTGCTGTTGGATAAACCAGTTTTATTGCTCATGTGAGGTGATGTTTTGCAGTTAATACGTCAGGTGACAGACTGACGGGTGGTAAGATTGACCTTTTAACCAAAACAGTTCTCCTAATGAGGTGGTATTGATTCATTTATGTAATTATCCTCCCCACAGTCTATTAGATAATCGTGTGTATGTGTGTGTGCATGTGTGTGTGCGTCAGGGTGAGTAAAGGTGGAGAATGAGGGAGGTGTTTGTTGCAGTTGGAGATTGAACTCAGGCAGCGATTAGCCGCAGCGTAATTATTGGATTCCAGCAAAATGTCAGTCAGTGGCCCACAGAGGTGATGTTTTCCTCCAAACCTCTTTGCACGTTCACACTTAGACGACTGTTAATAATAAAGGCATGATGGAAAATAAGTCATAATTTTTCAGGCTTGTTGACAAGACAAGGAAATGTCATTTCAATGGCGTCTTGCTTCAGTTATTTGATGTGCTACCAGCTGAGATTGTGCATCGGAGACACAGCTGGGTATCGAACTCTGACACCAACCAGAATGCTGCAGTATTACCAAATATTCATAAGTATTACCATTAAAGGGGATGCAATATACAAAAGTCCATGATTTTATCTTTATGTAAAGTCTATTTTAGACTTTAAACACTGTAACATTTGCAGTGCTCTAAAATGGAAAAAACACACTGATCCACTTCTACTTTCCTTTGCTGCAGCACCATAGTGCAGACTGAGTGAAAACAGGCTGTTTCAGGTAAGGCTCCCCTCCTGAAAAGCCTGCTCTGTTCTTATTGGCTAGCTTTGTCAGGCCTGACATGGCAATGCCCACAGATGGAAGCACAGCTGCTAATCAAATATTAGCAGCTCATTAGCTTCGTACTCTGTATGTCTAACTGGGTGTGTGCGCAGGCAAATTCAAATGCGTTACATGTTGATGTCAACATGGAAGTTGATACTTTATTACACAATAAAAAATGAGGGAAAATTTAAAAAAAAAATCTACGTCCTCTTTCTGTTAAAATACTGGTACTGATACAAATATTAATAATTATTATAACAGGGACAGAAGCAGAATGCCTTTATTGTCATTGCAGAGTACAACAAAATTTGTAATGATCCTTGATGGTGCATTCACACATAATAAAACAGAATAAAATTGCACAACCACATAATCAAACAAGGAGCACAAAATTTTTCTAAAGGTAAATATGTAGATAAAAATATGTATATATAAATATATAAAATCTTCTGAGATCTTCATGTAAATTCTGAACTTAAGCAGCAAAGAATATTACACATTTGCATTGCATTGGAATGTATTGGCCCTTTATACAAGTAGTGCAGCTGAAAGTGTAACAACAGTGGACAGAGGGCAAAAGGTCAAATGTGTCATGTACTTAAGTTGAACTAAAAATGGAAGTAAATCATTTAAAAAAAAAAAAATCACTGTAACTACNCATGTACTTAAGTTGAACTAAAAATGGAAGTAAATCATTTAAAAAAAAAAAAATCACTGTAACTACGTCACTGCATTTTTAGTTTAGGACCCACAAACACGACTCAGGACAGAAGGTAAATGCAAGTCTTTACCAGAGATCTGACACTAAAGATACGACTTAAACAAAATACGTGAGAAAAGCATGCGGAGAGCTGAAGTCTGAGCAGAGCTCAGTTACTGGCGATCAATAAACCGAGTCTAAGCAGACAGGTAAAATCAGAACGTTTTCAGTCCAATAGTCAAAATCCAGGTAATCCAAAGGAATCAGGCGACAAGGACTGTGAAGGGAGTAATCCAAAAATCCAAAAGGTCGGGACAGAAACGGGAGTCAAAAGGACGCTTCAATTTGACAAGTAATAAAGCTGGAACGTTGGATGAAAACACTGAGAGGTGAAGGTGCTGCAGCTGATGAGGGGAAACAGGAAACAGGTGAGGGAGTCACATGATTCAGGTAGCGGCAGGAAAAAAACCAGCAGCTGATGGGTAGAGCAAGGAATGACAGGTTCTGACACGACAATAAAGTTAGATCGAATAATGAGATGGACTCATGATATGAAAGCAGAATGAATGTTGCGATGTCACCACAACGTCGCACTAAATAAGCGCCACGATGATTTGAGCCTCACATTAATCGTTGTCAGGTGTGTCACAGGTAAAAGCCAATGAAGATCAGCGTGTTAACGAGCTGCTTCATATTTAAGAGCCACGATTTATGCTGCTTCCTCTGGTGTCAAAGTGAAATTTGCTAAATTGGCAAAAGAAACCTAAATTTTCTGCTTTGTCGTATATACTTGAGTATAAGCCGATCTCATGTATAAGCTGACCTCCTGATGTTGTTCCATCAATTTATTTGTTTAGCAAATTACCTGTTTTTCTGGGTATTGTCATAGTATTCCTGTGATTTTCTGAAAATAATCCATCTACCAGTAAACATGATATTTATTTCAGCAGCTGATTACTGTAACTGACCAATCACAGCAGAGCTTGCTGGCCNGTAAACATGATATTTATTTCAGCAGCTGATTACTGTAACTGACCAATCACAGCAGAGCTTGCTGGCCACCACAAAATGTTCTGGATCAGATCTTTAGTCAGGAAATATCTCATTCTAAGGTATGATTTAAACTATTTTCATGGGTAGTGGTAATGGGTAGTATTTCCACCCCTAGAAATTTCCTTCTCTGGGATCAAATTTGAATTTCTCGTGTATAAGCCGACCCCCGATTTACTTTGTGAAATTTGGTAATAAAAATTTAGCTTATACTCAAGTATATACGGTAGACTTTCTCATTTTACATTGATAAGAGAGATAAGAGATCCACACACTACAGAGAGAGAGAGTGAATAAGGCTTAAGAAACAGCCACAATGAGATTAGATCAACTGAATGGGCTTTAACATATATATATATCAGATTTATTGGTCATTACCACATGTGAGGCAAAGCATCACCCAGAAATTTACCCCCAGACTGAAACAGGTCTTAATTTTGTGTGATGGTGTGTTTTATGAATCATTTCCCTGCATTTAAATGAGGAAATACCATAGTAATGCCTCTTTAAAGGCAAATGCTAAAAGATGCTGTAAATAGAGTTTATGAATGAGGAGCTGCGGTTGCGTAATGCTGTTTGCCTTTATTGACACATTAAATCTGGCACCGCATTTTATGAATTACCCCTCAGTGATGAGGATTAATGAGGCTGAATTCTCCTCCTGGATTTTCTCCTGCCACAGATCTGCTTTCACCTCGTCTGACATCCATGAAAAGAAGCAGAAGGAAACATGGTCAGAAAGACGGTGTGACTGACTGAGAAAAACATTTTCCAATTACACTACACAGTCCCTTACCTCCCTTAATCTGTCTGACCAGTGACTCCTGTAACCGTGGAGGGTNGGGTTTTTTTTTTTTTTTACTTATTCGGAGAGTTTATGTGTTGTCAGCACTTCCAGCATGGCCTCCTGCAGTTTTCCCTCCCCCTTCTCCGGCTTTCCAAAAACACATCTACAGTGGAATCGTGACGTTCACCTCAAAATGACTTCCTGTTCCCCTCGTCTGTGTCCTGGCAGCAGCGCGCTGACAGCAGGCATCACAATTCATTATGTCTGTGCCTGGGAGAAGCACTCGCCATATTTCACTATCGAAACCTGTCAGTGAAATAATCACCTTTGCTGACAAGTTTCCAGTGAATTATTTTTTTTTCTTCTGCCCATATAAGACAGGCAGATGTTTTGGGAAACATTGATCTGGTTTCAGGACACGTGTACAGTTTCTTGTCCCTGACTTAACTTGTCATTTTTCAATATTGTTTGTCACCAGCCTGAAAGTAAAAATCTAAAAATCTGTCTCCTGTGCACCGCGACATCTCGCCATCCAGCCCAACTATGGACACTAAAGAGACACATGTTTTCACATTTTATTTGCCAAAGATGCAGTTTTTATTTTCCTGTGAAATTGGACAGTTACTTCCTGTCTCCTACTTCTCTAAAGAAGGAGAAAAGTTTTAAAGGGATGTATTCTGCTTTTTTTATTTCCCCTCATTTGCAGAGGGTTATATAGCAGGACTTTGTGTTGAACCTTGTCAAAGCAGCAATGTATCAGGTGAGAAAAAAAAAAAAAAACCNAAAAAAAAAAAAAAAACCTCACAGATCCTGTCGATGTTTGGTCAGCATCCGCCATGTAGCAGCTGGTCAGTCAGAACACAGTTGGTGGGGCCTTAAAGAGACATAAAATGACCTGTTTTCCCTCAGTGTACACAGCAGTGCTGCAGCAAGGGAGAGCAGAAAAGGATCACTGTGTTTTGAGTATTGCAAAGTTTTCAAAATAGATCCCTAAATTAAAGTATTTGACCTTTCATCATCATCGCTGCAGCAGGAATTGGGACAAAGTCATAAAGTCTCAGAGAGCTGAAATGAGATTTTAATACTTTTTAACTTTTAACACTCACTTTTGGGTCTTTGTCCTATTTTGGAGGACAATCTCTTCACCAGCCTTCTCATAAATGCTCAACAATGGAGGAAAATTAAAATTTCTGCTCCAAAGGCCAGAAAGTCAGTATGTCAGTATGAAATACTCAGCTATTTTTGCTCTGATCAGCTCAAAATGTGACTTATTGATTTATTTGATTCACAGGGATGTGAGAAGGAGGAAACACTGATGTAATAATGTCCTGTAAATGCTTCTGCTGATCAATAAATCAGATGATTTATTGACAATCAGATGATCAATAAAGGTAACAGATCAACAAAAGTGACAGATTATTAAGAGGAGGTTGTATCAAACAAGTTAATAGAAATAATTGTACAAATTGAAAAAGACTATTTTGTCAGTTCATCTTTGTTCTAACCCAACATGCTAACTTTGGTAAAAGAAAACGTGAGTAATTCATAAAACACAGCAGCAGATTAAACATGTCGATTAGAGCAAATATTGTCATGCAACCACACTCCCTCATTCAGAAATGCATGTTACCAGCATCTTTTAGCGTTTGCCTTGACAGAGGCGTATTTCCTTATTTTCAACTCAGGGAAGAGATTCATTAAACACACCGTCACACAAAAACTTAAGACGTGTTTCAGTCTGGTGGTAAATTTCAGGGTTTGAAATCCTGTTGAAGTTTTGGCTCAAATAAAGTGATAGTGATCAATAAATTTAGTAGACAAGACCACTCAACTTCAGTCATTGTATTAAATGGCAAGTTTTGATCTGATCTCACAAACGTTCTAGTGGTGCTAAATCTCTTCCTCAAACCTCGTCCACTGCGTTCTGCATGTCTCTGTGTCAGGACTCCCGGTAGTGTGTGGATTGTTGGATGCTGTACCTCTCTGCTAAACCGCAGAGCTCAAAAGTAGAACATTTAGCTTTCCTTTGCTGATTTGATGTGTTGATTTTGCTTTGACACCAGATGAAGCAGAAAAAGTGGGGTTCTTAAAGGACCATACCTGCCATTTTGCATGTTTGAGCCTAATATATTCAATTTTCATACATGTAACGTTACTGACAATCATTTCCCAAAGAATATTTTCAGCTTTCCTGATATTTTGCTAAATCTCTTAATCTTTCAAAATCAAATATTCAAGTGATACACTCACCTTAAAAATCCATGTTTCTCCTGCTAATAGTTACACAGCCTTATGAAGTCATGGTCCTTTAAATTTTTCCATAAACGCAGGTCTTTGTTTTTGGACTATATTCCCCGGTGGAGACATACATTGACTCCGCGCTTTTTATTTCGCGTTAAAATTACGAAACTTCGAAAAAACCTGAATATACGTCTTGTTGGTGATGATGGATTACCTATCCCAAGAACGTTTCAAGTATCAACAAGTTGATTTTAATAGCAGAATGAACTGAAACCAATGGAGGTCTGGAAGGTAGGAAAAACATTTTTAATTCACCGTTCCAGTAGCATGCTTTGGGAAATGATCATCAGTAACGTTACGTGTATGAAAATTGAATATATTAGGCTCAAAATGCAAAATGGCTTTAACCCTCAGGAGTCTCACATTAAATTTTGAAAAAAATTATTCATTCAAGAAAAAAAAATCAATCTAAAAGAAATGAAGAAATAATCCAAACTAAATCATAAAAAAGTTGCCAATTTTCTACTTGATTCTATAAAATTCTAGAAAATACAAGAAAGTGTCCAAACATCAGACTCCAGAGGCTTAAATAAGTAGCAGCTCATTAACATGCAGACCTTCATGGGAAACACACCTTACAATAACAGCAATGTGGAAATGGGATAGTGCACTTATTAATATCAGGGAAACTTTATGAATGAATTTCAATTACCTAAGTGCTTATTTAGCATGATGCTGTTTAGCTTGTTATGAATTAGCCACAATTTTCTTCCTGTATTGATGGGAAGTTGGAGTTGTTCTCCGCCTGTGGGACGTAGTTCTTTGACCACATCAGGGCTTTGCTCCTTTTCAGAAATATTATGCAGATGATGCATTTCCATTCGGCCCCCACGACTCAATTCAAAGGATCAGAGAACGTTCCTGATGAAAGCAGGTATTAATTCTGGTGTGTTTTACACTCTGGCAGCTTTCATCTCATCCTGCATCAGAAACATCTTGCTGAAGCTGATGGTAAAGAAGCTTTTCACTTAAAAGGGCTGAATTCTTTCTTTCTTCGTCATGCAGATTTTAGGTGGCAATAAGCTAAATTCAAAAACCAGTAAACATACAAAACTAACTAGATTCTGGAGGTTTAAAACAATATGAGGATAGTATAAAACAGTGGATGTTTGGAAATTTTTCTGAATACTGTATACATGGAAACAGGAAAAAAAAAAAAGAGGAAGCCGCTCGTGGAGCCCACATATTATGACCAATAAAATAAAAAAGTGGCAGAGGTGGAGTTATTTTACAAGTGAAGACAGACTCAGCAGCTTGTACAGAACCCCCCCATAACTCTCCCTCACCGTGCTGTACTGTTTATTTGAACTGTAGGCCCACACTGGCAGCGCGCCCAGACAATTTGGGGAGGACGTGTAGGCCGCAAATACCGCAGCACATTTGGAGGCTTTTAAATGCCCCATAAACACTGTTGGAGAAACTTGGAATCACACACATGCACACACACATATATGCACGCAGCACCTCCCCCTCAACCCCCCCACATAGCCAAAAATCAACTCCATTTCCCCGAAAATGGCTTCAGTGAAANCCCTCAACCCCCCCACATAGCCAAAAATCAACTCCATTTCCCCGAAAATGGCTTCAGTGAAAACTATTACATTTCTCAATCTGATACGCTTTCATTCTCTTTTCATAAATGTTTCCATGAAAGAGGCTTTTATGCTGAGGAGAAATTACAGATGTAACATGATGTCTGAGCTGCCAGGAACCTCAGAAAACTCATTATGCTCCCATAACTGAATACATTTACTCCATTATCCTCTAATTGTCAGAATGGTCTTAGGATAGAGAACTCAAATGCAGGAAAATAGTAGCTGCAGTAAAATTACTTTACTTGAAATAATGGCAAAATACAGAAAAAGGCTGGTCAGCATAAACTTAGAGGTCTCAGTCAAACATAATTATCCTTAATAGCTGAGGCAGGTGAGCAGGAAAAACGGTCGAATGAGCCAATGTCCAAACAAAACGGAGATCTAGGGATGGTCATTTCAACAAGGAAGTCCGCAACACACCGACACGCCCCATTTCAATACGATGTTCCGACAACTGTTTCGAAACTTCTCATGCAGTCATCACGTGATGATTTAGGGAGCGTAGCAAAACGCCACCACATGCACCATAGTTTTCTTCAGTGAATTAAGGGAAAGCATTTATTAGAATAGAACAATTGGCACGTTAAAATGCAGATATAATCATCATCTCAGAAGTATAATAAACAAAAAATTGTCATCAGTTGCCTTGACATAGATGTGATAACAGAAATATTTATGTCATAAGGTCCATAAACTATACCACCTGAGACAGCACAAAGTGTGCATCTCTTTTCTCACATACATACAATTCCTCAATCAATAATCTATGGTTTGATTGCATCTGCAGGAAAATTGTTCACGTTTTGGAACAGGAGGCGTTCAACACTTCTGCAATTATAACACCTGCCAGTAGATGCCAACGTTGAGCCAGATGTTTTGAGACATTTCGAAACAGTATACAGAGTGTACCCAAAAAAAAATGTATACACACTTTGAATGATTATAACTCACTCAAATTTTCTTTTTTGACAGGTGCAACTGATTAGAAGTAATGGCAGAAGCAAGACTAAGCTTTGAGAAAAGGAAATTTATCTTAAAGTGCTACTGGAAGTGCGAGAATGTACATACCAAATGAATACCAAATGAAATTATTTGTGATGTTTTCAATTCCATCTGTCTGCGTGTGCCTGGATCACAACGGTCATCACTTCCAACACCTGTGATAACTCAAAAGATTCTACACTTGTCTTCTTTAACTTGGATTATATAACCTACATATATCTTGATAAACATTGTATTTATAATCATCCAAGTGTGTTTACATTTTTTTTGGAACACCCTATAGTTATACACTATATGTGACAAGACATTTCAAAGCCTCAAAATTGCCATCCCTACTGAGAACCATCTGGCAGCAAAAGAACCAAAAGGACTGAGGCAGAGATAACAACAAAACACAAAGGACCGGCTGAGGACAGGATTAACAAATAGCAACACAGCAGGTAACAAGAAAATAACTAGAAACTTAAACTCAAACTCAGAACACATCTCTGATAATCTGGCAAAGGAACAAAGGAATAGGGGCTGTCATACATATATACATATATATATATATATATATATATATGACACAGGAGCGATTGAAAATGGGGAGCAGCTGAGGAGGTCAGGCATTGGAGGGAAAAGGGAGGAGGAACATGGAAAAAACAAAGGTGCCAGCTAGTGGATGTAGCTGAAGTGCAGAATCGTGACACTAATAGGAGAAACAAAGTATTTTTATTGGCAGCACACTGTCGCCTCACAGCAAGTAGGTCCTGGGTTCGAGTCTGACCTGGTCCTTTCTGTGTGGAGTTTGCATGTTCTCCCCGTGTCTGCGTGGGTTCCCTCCAGGTACTCCGGTNGGTCCTTTCTGTGTGGAGTTTGCATGTTCTCCCCGTGTCTGCGTGGGTTCCCTCCAGGTACTCCGGTTTCCTCCCACCTCCAAAGACATGCATGTCAGGTGAATTGGAAACTCTAAACTGACTGTAGGTGTGAATGAGTTTGTCTGTATCTTTGTGTCAGCCCTGTGATAGACTGGCCACCTGTCCAGGTGAACCCCACCTCTCGTCCAGTGACCGCTGGGATAGGCTCCAGCCCCCCGTGGCCCTTAACAGGACAAAGTGGTACAGAAAATGGATGGATGTTTCTTCAATTATCCTCTAATATGAGAAACAAAGTACATTTACTCCTTTATCCTCTAATACAAGAAATGAAGTACATTTACTCTATTATCTTCTTATGAACAAAGTACATTTACTCCATTACTGTCTAATATAAGAAACAAAGTACATTTATACCATTATTGGAAAATAACTAAACATTTACTGCATTATCATCTAATAAAAGAAATGAAGAACACATTCCATTATCTCAAGAAATTAACTTAGTATATTTGCTCTATTATCCTCTTGTGAAAGTAACTAACTAAATGAATTAATTCCATTGTTCTCTTATGAAACTAAGTATATTTACTAATTCCTTCCCTTTCCTCTTCAGCTCACATGTACCTGCTTTGTTGGAAAAAAACATTTATATAAAATTCCGGGGATTCTTGTGAAACACATCAAATTGATTGAAGCAAGACTTTTACTTGTAACAGTTTTTTCTCCATCGTGGTATTTTACTTCATTAAAGGCTTTGAGTCTGTGGATAGAGAGTTAAAAACCGCAGGCTGTTGCGTATCACGACGTCCTGCTGCTTGTTAGATTCTAAAATGCCACTCGCTTCACACGCTCATATCTCAGTATTGATCTTAAGCTGACCTACTTTGCAGTCCTGCAGGTTTTGGCAGCAGCTCGTGGTCCATTTCACAAACCGCCTCCTCTTTTTTTCACCACATTTTATGGAGGACAGTGAGGCTTAATAAGCACCGGATCTGTCTGTGTTTGGATCTATCCAAGCTTGGCCCCTGACTGCTGTGGGGCTCAAACACAGTTATGGCAAAATTTGCCTCACCTATTACATGATTTTGATTAGATTTTTTTAGCCAAACTACCGAGAGGGCTGCAGGGACGACGAAGTCAGTCTGTCAGTCCATTAGTGAGCGAGATATCTCGGTGGCTATTGGATGGATGACTGTGAAATAACTACAGAAAATTAAGGTCTGAAGAGGATGAATTCTAATCATTTGAGGATATCCTGACTTTTCCTCCCACATGGTTACATTTTCCACTTAAAATAAGGGGAAAGGAAATCAAATCTGTTCACTGAGTTTAATGCTCCCACACTCAATTTATTGATGCAACAACCTGCAATGTCTTCTATTATCTTTTAAATCACATTTTCCATTTGTCCAACATTTCTACTTATCACTTTAGTTTGCAAATTGCAATTATAGCATTGCCCTTGATCACTCACCTGTGATTTTGACACTATTTCCTTGTGTGTGTTGCATTTCTTTCACAGACCAGATCGGTTTAAAATGATGTTAAACCTCATTTTCTGTCTACAGAATGCATAAGTTGCTATATTTCCCAACGTAAGAAGTTGCCATTGCAGTTTAAAGTAAATGGGGTCCTCTTGTGGTAAGGACAGCTCAGAACATTCTTCTATTTATAAAAAAGTGAAGAGAAAAATAGAGACTTACAGTAAATGCAAACAAGCTGCTGATCATGCAGCAAAAAGTAAGTACAAACAACAAAAAGCATCATAATCAGTCGAAATCACTGTTTGTGCTGCAGCCAAGATTCATTTATCCTGTTTTCAATATTCAGAACAAATGGCCAGATTGTTTTTTTTTTGTTTTGTTTTTTTTTTTGTTAAATGAAAACAAACACAGTGTATGTATATGTTATTCTTCCAGTGTTACATTTTGTGTTGCTGCCCTCTGCAACAAGAGCTCATGGGTCAGTATGCAGCTATGTGGTTGGCACGTCTGGCTCGCCTGATGCTTATGGCATTATGCCTGACACCCCCCCAGAGCTACAGNGTGTGTGTGTGTGTGTGTGTGTGTGTGTGTGTGTGTGTGTGTGTGTGTGTGTGTGTGTGAGTGATCAACTGGTTTAATCCAGAACACTCTGGCAAACCAGAGCTTTAAACTCAGCAGTTTTGACATGTTTACCCAGAGACGAGGATCCACCTGTGCCTGTCTGTTTCATGAATACACACACTCACACACACACAAACATGGTCACACTCACATGCCCACCACCAAGACTTCTTGCTCCAGTCCCCCCTTCCCCCCTCTNCCCGATCAGCCAGTCCAGACCGCTTTGCCCCCCCACAGTCCACAGCGATAACCATCAGCCAACAGATCGGTCCAGGGCCCTGCCTGCCATGCCAGCTGTGTGAGTAATCCAACAAAAAAACAGAAGCATTGATAAATAACACAAAAGCCAAAAGTATTCAAAAGTACTTCTGGTTCAGAATAGTATCATAAAAACATACTTCCGAATATAAATTGTGCTATGCTTGACCTTTAAAAAATATACAACTCTTTTCATTTTTGATACTTAAAATTTTTTAAAAGATTTTTTTAGCATTTTCTTTTATAATTAGTGTGTCATTCTTGATTAACTGTGACTTCAGAGGGTTTGAAACATGCATAAAATTGCTTTAAATTGGTTTTGAACATAACAGGATGAGACATAAACTGAAGGAGTAAGATTTTACTATGGACTTGGTACATAGTGGTATAGGCAAGTTATTGCCGAAAGCATTAAAATGCTTTTAATATCTGCAAAAACAAAGCAGCCTCATTAAAAAGAACAACAACAACAAAAACTTGAGGTATTGATCTGTCCGTCCCTATCAGACTGTGTCCTCAGACAGACTGAAGGTCCTCGAATTCTCTGCTGAATTAAAGAACCACAATCAATGAGTGGCCATTGTTGCTCCTGGATCAACTTTCCACCAGAGGAAAGCTCGCAGTGTTTCACTGCCTCATAAACAGTTTTCACTCATTTGAGCTGTCAGACCAGATTGGAGCTCATCAGCTTGGATCTATGAGTCTTTACCCAGAATCCACCTGAACAATCCCAGTAAACAGAAGAGACAGGCAGAGATTTCCACTCAGGGCGGTGCAGTCAGTTTGTATGAAGGTAGATACATACAAATATGCATATTTACAATTTCAGAGCAGCAATGAGCTGATGCAGCACTGCAGTATACACACACACACACACGCACACACACACACACACTGTCACTATCAAAGAGCAGCATCTGTGCTACAGTACAGAACAGTCTGAACACCGTCTGCTGGTCATCTGATCACACAGATATGACCAAACGTGTCTCCTTTGCTTATTTAACCTTTGTAAAAGGTAATAGGAACATTTTCAGCCAATAAAAACAGAACAAATCAGATACAAATCAAACTAAATGCAGGTGGAAGATATTTGTTGTACAGGCAGTCCCCGGGTTACAGAACCAGTTCCGTTTCCACGGCTGTTTGTAGGTCGGATTTGTACGTAAGTTGGAACAGTTACGTAAGGTGCGTATTTAGTGTACTGTAATCTTTAAATTTTCTAGTCTCATTTTTGTTGGGGTCATTTAATTTTGAGTTTTTCATCAGCTATGCTAGCTGTTTCTTTTTCTAACAACTGAGGGTGAAATGATAACATTTGGATGGATTGCCGTGACATTTGGTGCAGGTGTTCATGGTCCTCAGAAAATGAATCCCAACAACTTTAATGATCATATAATGTTTCATTTAGCACAACCTACACAAAATTTACACTTAGTTAGCAACACCTTACTCCATGACTCAAAAACTAAAAACCAAATTCCCAGTGATACATAAATAGTGCATGCTAAATGTTAGCATGTCAACATGGAGAAAGTTCACGTTAACTGTGAGCATGCTGTCATGCTAGCATGTTCAAAGTTACATGCTACATGACTCCACGACACGTTACACAAAAACTGTAGACATGCTATTGTGCTATTGATAGCATTCACTAGTTAGCAATGGAAAGTAAAGTTTATTTGTACAACACCTTTCAAGGTCACAAAGTGCTTCACAATAATTTATCAACATGCAATTATAAAATACATACACGAAAACAACACACTACCCAAGAAATATACTAATAAATAAAATATATAATATAAACAAGCTACCCAAAAGCTCGTTTAAAAAGATGGGTCTTAAGCTGCTAGTTAGCATTACAATGGTTAAGGGCAAAGTGGCTAGCATTACAACCGCACATCTCCATTAGCATAGTTGTTGACTTTTTCAGAAGATGGTTTACAACCTTTTAACCCTAATTGTTTCTGTGTTTGAGCTGTTGATAATTAAATCTGGCAGTCCTCATTGTTTTAGGCCGCGCTAAACATTTGGTGTTGCTGTAGGACAATTTACCAAAAAATAAATAAATAAAGCCGGCTGGTGAGATGGCATGCTGTTGTATATTTCCAGAAATCCTATGGAAACTCTATACAATTACTTAAAGGTCGATTCAAAGTCTGAGCACTTTATATTGAGTCTGGAGTGTTTACTCCTTCAGTTGGTGATTTCTTCAGGTGAAGAAAGCCATGTGAACTCAGATGGCAGCAGATACCTGCAGAGAGTAATTGAACATGTAAATCTGTGTCTGACAAGAAAACTGCACTTAGAGCTTGTTAAAAGAGTGAGAACATACCTAATAAATATAGAAAATTACCCACAATGCAGGGATTTAAGGAGACAGATGTTGGCATCTGATAGCAGATAGATTCCTCGTGCTTGAAAAACTGAGAATAACAAAATGAACTCCAGCCAAATGTTGAGTGAAGATGAAGTAAAATGGCTCTTCAGGAGCCAAGTAGCACATTCTCAACTCCTATGAAAGAGTTGGCACAAATCCATAAAGCTTATCTAAACTCACAAACAACGGAATTAGATTCTCTTTGACCAAAAAAAACCAACAACCTCAAAATCACTTTTGATGAGAGCTTCAGCTACATAACCAGGACACAATATAAACTAATAAAATAGCGTGTATTTGTGTTAAACAAACACATTGCTGCAGGTTGTAATTCACCAAAGCTGCTTCGGATGATTTTTGACAGACAATCAATGAGACGCTGATTGAGTGGCAGTCGCTTTTCATTTATTGCTGCTAAAAGAAATACACTGTGCTGCTCTGAGAGAAATTAAAGTTCACAACGATGGAAGAAATCAAACCAAAAGACTGTGACACTGATTCAATGAGACTCTGCTACTACAAAATGTATTTACATGCTCTGCAAGCTCCGAGAGAGCACTCATATTTATTATACAGTATAGCTATAACTTTTCCCCCATATAATCTCTATTACCAGCTGATGTAGAATACCTTAAACTCAGCAGATACTGTAGCCATGATTCCTCTCACAACATATTATAGTCGCAACCTTACTTTCAAACCACAGTGACAAGATAAGAGGCCGGTTTTGGTTCAGGGAGAAAATGGTCTGTTTCTGTGTTCGGTTGCTCCTGAAATGCGGCAGCAGAGCAGATTTCGCAATCAGCAGGTCATAAGTTAATTAACTCCGCCGAGGAGGTCATGTGATCACTGGCGTTTGCCCATCTTTGTTTGTGTGTTTAGTAGCGGGATATGATGAAAAGATATGGGTGAATCTGGATGAATTTGGGGGCCAGATAGATAATGCCAAGAGGAAGAAGTGATCGTTTTATGGAGGTGATCTGGATGGGGTCGTTCTTATGTTCCCAGGGTCCTAGGTTCCTAGGGTCCCAGCTCTATATAGCACAATAGAGAACATAATGGGTTAAGGTTAGGGTTAGGGTTAACACACACTTAATGTGTGTTAACAGAATATTGGGGAACATAGGACCCAGAATGTAGATACGCTCCCATCTGGATCATATTCTGGATCCAGGATCCAGAGGAAGTATTAGCCTATAAACTGGGCTGCACATAAGCGGTATGCAAGCATGCATGTGCGCCTCAAAGGGAAGATGTGCAGGTCTACTCTGCTCTCCTGTGAATGCTCATTTGCATACTGAGAGAGAGAGAGAGAGAGAGAGAGAGAGAGAGAGAGAGAGAGCATGAACTGTACATGCTACATGTTAACTTGCTAACATTCACCACATTTTAACATGTCATATCATTGCTGACATTAGCATGCCTACACTTATATTTAGTCATGTAACACTAATGTTAGGATGTAAACATGCTTGTAATTAACAATATTTTGCCTCTAATGCTTAGTATAGTGGCATGCTATATTAGTGTTAAGCTCAAAGTTCAGCTCAAGCTACAGTTTAGATTTTGTCTACTAAAGTTCTGCATAAGCTGAAATTGCCTCGTTTGTGGCGCTAGTTGAAAACTCCCAGAGCATTCATCAGGGGTGTAAATCTTTGTCTCCATGGCGATTTGATTCAATTATGATTACTTAGGAAATGATTCGATGCATCGGGAAGTCTTTAATTTTCCCCATGATTCGATTCGGTTCGAATCGGATTATTTTGATATGCTGAATTAAACACAAAACTTTTTTTTTTTTTTTTTTTNTTTTTTTTTTTTTTTTTTTAACTTTAACATGCATTGTCTTCAATGCCATTCAGTCTCTTGGGAACATAACTGTCGGTACCAAATTTCATAGCAATGCAACCAACATTCATCAGTTTCAATCTTATAACATATTTCAATCAATTTTCAAATTTAAAGGCCATGCACACCAATGGAGAACGAACCCATCCAGGTTTTTTTAAACTTATTTTGACTGATTAGACCTCCTATCAGGACTGTGCGGGCGTAAGACTGTGGTTGACATCTCCTCGAAGCTTCTTTTGGATCTGGTGACCTTGATGACCTTGCTTGATGTTTGGCGAAGCCAAACATCAAGCTGAGAAGAGTCCAAACGGCCACAAGAAGTAAAAAGGTCTTTGTGGGTGTGCGTGAGCTTTATTGGCAGGCAAAATCACTTGAAATTCACAAGGAGTTTCTTCACAAAGTGCTGCACGAGTCAATAACAGAAACGACGAGACATTTCAAGGAACATCAATAAATGGCATGACTGCACACACAGGCTTTCACCGTTAGAAAATTAATATCAACAGGAAGGCTGGATTCAGCGCCTAAGCCCAAACGGTGGTGAAAACCATAAAATTACAAACTCTACTTAGTTGCTTGTACGTTACTTAATTTAGAAAATAGAAGCAGCTGTTGTCAAGCTTGGTTCTTTGAAGGCACATATTCTCAGAATCCCTTGTACCCAGGCTTTAGGATTACCGTATGGCTTTATTTTTTGCTAACTTCACCTCTCATAGCCGCCCACCTGCTAAATGCTAATGGCAGCAGCTTTGAGGCTGAGCCGCTCATGGCTCATGCTGGAACTCAATTAGTCCAGTAACAGCGGTGCTCCGAGCAAACTAATGACTCACAGCAGACCCTCCTCATTCTCCCTTCTATTTCTTTCTTTCTTTTGCTCTTTCATTCTCTCTTACCTTCCCTCTTCTCTCTGTGCTTTGAGACATATCCCCCCCAAATTCATTTTTTCCTTAAATTGAAAGTCGCAAAATGGCTGCGCCTCAGGATCATTAGCGTCACTGTAAGACTGAAGAGATGACAGTTTTGAGGAATGTAGATTTCTCTTGCCACGCAGTAATATGTTCAGTCTTTGTCACCTAAATGAGTATGGGGATATGTGTGTGTGTGTGTGTGTGTGTGTGTGTGAGTGGTGGGGTGTCTTGGTAAGAGCTAAAGAAAATGAGAAATGAGGGAAAATGGAAGCTGCCAGTGCAACCACAGGATTGATCAGAAAGTCTCACTTCATTGATTTCTCTAATCGCCACCTATTTGTTTTCTCGTTCGATCAGTCCACAGGCGTGTTTCTCATGCCACATGGGGAACAAATTCAGACTGCTTTGTTCATGAACGTGTAATTATTCCTTTTGGTTTGTATTCAACACAAGCTGGCCTTGAAGGGGACATATTATGCTTGGAGTTATTTTCTCGTTTCTGTTGTGTAAAGTAGTGAGTATAAAGTAGCGTAGCCCTTCTGTAACGTGTTGACCTCAACATGTAATGTGAATTTATGCACCAATACTTTTGATTAGACACACCCACAAAGTAAGAGACTCCATGTTGAATTGGTTAAATTAAGTAACTTCAGCAAAACATAATAATAATAATAATAATAACAGCATATTGATTGCTGTGATGGATTATTTATCTCAGCACGTTTCAAGTTTCTACAAGTTAATTTTTATAGCATACTGGAATGAATTGAAACCAATGGCTGTCTGGAAGGTAGGAAAAACAATTCTAAAATATACTGATCCATTAGTACTTTTTTTAAATTGGTGGACAGTGATGCAAAATGTGTGTATCTGTGTAGTATTCATTGAACTTAAACATGAAAAGTAACAGTATGGTCCTTTGAAGAATTTTGCAAGGGAAGACATTTTACAACCTTAAAAAAATAAAAAATTTAGGAATTTCTTGACTTTCTGTTTATGCTAGAAAATAACCACAAATTTAAAAAAAAAAAAAAA